>JBBYHK010029964.1:0-10041 GCA_038382065.1 Adansonia grandidieri | reverse complement strand
AAATTGGAGGTGTTTTTGGCCATTTCTCAAGGGGGACAAGGTGATGTTAGCATGGTGGCTATAGGGTGGCTGTAGGAGGCAGCTTGCTACCAATGTGATGGGCATAGGGTAGCTAGTTTAAATGCTAAAATGATCTTCCAGCAACTAGGGTGGTTGATGGTGACATTGGCCAACAACCAGGGAGGAGTTGGGTGATCAAATGACATTGACCTTTTTGATCCAATTTAGACTTAAAAAATGTTTTGATTAATTTTAAAGTCTAAATTCGTAATCTGATATGTGTTTTAATCTTTCCTTATGTAAAGAAACAAGTTAAAATCAAATTTTGGATCAATGGTGAACAAGTAAAAAATGCCTGGACTGTGAAAATAGTCTACATGTATGAATACATTGCATAATGTATCAATACATTTGGTCCAAAAACCTTGTGTGTATCGATACAATGATAATGTATCAATACTATGAACCATTGTATCGATACATGTCGATATGTATCGATACAATTCTTTACAGATTGCATGTTTTGGTCCTGGCATGGTCTAGTATCGATACACGAGGTCCTGTATCGATACAGAGGCTTATGTATCAATACATCTACATGTTGTATCGATACAAATAGGGACATTTCAAATTTTTGGCGTGTTGGAGCATTGTATCGATACATGAGAACCATGTATTGATACATTCAAGTAAAATTATGAATTTTCTCATATCTTTTATCCTCGGATACCTTGGACTACGTCATTTGATGCCACATCTTTCCATTTACCCTTGATATGATCCTTAGGCCTTCTTGACATCCTCAAAATCCTTTTTCACTAGGCGATGCTGTCGCCCGATGATCATCACCCCCTCTTACGTCCATGCTCTAGATTGTTAAAAGTTAGCCTAGACAAAATAAGGTGTCTATAGTTACCCCTCTTTGACCGTTGCTGAGAATCAGGAATAGGGCAAAGACAAATAGACATTATTTTGTTCGAGGCAGACTGACACTTCCAGAACATTAGGGTGTTAAGTTTTCTAAGGTTTGACCCCTTTAGGTAGGTACAGAGTAACGTGGATTTTTTATGTGGGTACTGCCAGCTTGTGTGGGCTTTCACCTAAACTTGGTGCCACCAACTTGTATGGGCTTTAACTCGAGTGCCACCAGCTCGTGTGGGCTTTGACTTAGACTTAAGTGCCACCAGCTCATGTGGGCTTTAAGGGGTGCCACTAACTTATAGGCTTTAAGGGGTGCCACTGACATGTGGGCTTTGAAAGGTGCATAACTTGTGAGCTTTAAAAAGTGCCATGGCTTGTAGGCTTTGAAAAGGGTGCCATGACTTGTGGGCTTTTAAAGGAGTGCCACGACTTGTGGGCTTTAAAAAGGGTGCCATGACTTATGAGCCTTTAAGAGAGTGCCACGGCTTATGGGCTTTAAAAAAGAGGCCGTGACTTGGGGGCTTTTGAGAGAGTGCCATGACTTATGGGCTTTAAAAAGGTGCCACTGACTTGTGGGCTTAAAAGGGTGCATTAACTTGTGGGCTTTAAAAGGGTGCCATGGCTTGTGGGCTTTTGAGAGAGTGCCACAACTTGTGGGCTTTAAAAAGGGTGCCACTAACTTATGGCGTCAAAGTTTTTTATAAAACTTCTACTACAAGCTTTTAGAAGTTCATGAAAAAATTTCTTGATGAAAAAGGTTTTGGCACTAGTTTATGCCAAAAGTTCTTGACAAAGCTTATGACGAAAGTTCAGATAAAAGTTTTTGACAATAGTTTCTAGACAATAATTTCTTGTCATTAGCACTTTCAACATAAGGTGGTGAGAAGAGAAGAACCTTACCTGAATGAGACTTGGCTTGCGAAGCTTAGAGTTCTTACCAGGAATTCCTTAGAGGTTCAGCAAACTTGGCTTGAAGTGATATTGTAAAAATGATATATGATGGTAATGTGAATGCATGATGTGGAATACTACCATGATTATATGATATGAAGTCTAATATGGAAGATGGTCGTAGTTCTCCTTATATGTCATTCAAACTCTTATAGGGATGGCGATTTGTCTTTGATGTGACTATGGATGAGAGTCTTACTTATCCTGCTGGGGATTGTAGGTTGTCCCAGCTCTATTGGGGATATCACCAAAAATTTAGTCTCAAGAACTTGGACTATTGCATTTCTCGATTCGAGAGGCTCAATCATTTTCCTGACAAATGAAAGGCATTGTCAACAATTTAGAGACTATTTTACTAATTAGGTTGAAGTCTCTGGTTTTGATAGGATTCTGATAGAATGCATGGGTTGATTTTTTTGGTTAGCCTAAAATGGTTTTTCTTGAGATGAGGCTTGTGAAAGCAAGAAATGGTTTGGTGTATAGTCATGGCGAATGGGTGTTTGGACGTGACAAGTGCATAATCTTGATGATTGGGGTGTTAGCAGAGTTCCCTATGCTTTTCTTTTCCTTTTGATGTAATGTCAAGATGGATGCGTATTTCAGTTAATTATCAAACATTATCGGTTAAATGACAAGTGCAATATGAATTGTATAGGGGTTGAAAGAAACAAGACAATATTTATTTATGACAACAAAGGGACATAACTCAATACACTATTTGACAAGCAATTGATAAGGTAACAAGGAAGATGATCCTTTGGGTGAAAGATGCCTTTGACAATCATGACATGGATGTTCTTTAGGTGCTTTTCAGAATATTTCTCAAACAATGAATATGCCTAGCATGAGCTAATCTTCAAAAGATCTCTAGGATTGCTTTGTATTGTCTTGTGGATGCTTTCGATTCATGCCCCATCAAAATTGATCTTCTTAAGTTACCTTTGCGGGTTTTTAATTTTAGTTGGGTTGGTTACCCAGATATCCATTTTGGATTTTCATCTAGACCCATTTTTGTTTTTTGTTTTGTTTTGCTTTTTTTTTATTTTTTCTTTTTTGAAAGACACCTTTTTAGGTTTTTGTCTTCTACGTATAATATTTCTTGATAGAATCTGAGTTGACTGGGTTAGGCAAGACATTGCTGTCCATTTCTGATAGGATTAGGGCCCCTCTAGAGAAGGCTTGCTTCACTACATATGGTCTTTCCCAATTAGGGGTCCACTTACCCTATGCATCTTTATGAATTGGGAGGATCTTCTTCAATACCAATTCGCTTGGGTGAAATTGTCATGGGCGCATCTTTTTGTCGTGGGCTCTGATCATACGCCTTTGATACATTTGACTGTGGCAAATGGCCTTCATGCATTTTTCCTCGATGAGGTTGAGCTGGTCATATCTATTCTTAACCCATTTAGCTTTTTCAAGTTTGGTTTCCATCAAGACTCTGAGAGAAGGGATCTCGACTTTAATAGGTAATACAACTTCTATCCCATAGACAAGAGAAAATAGAGTAGCACCCGTGGAAGTGCGAACAGAGGTTTGATAGGCATGGAGTGCAAAGAATAGCTTCTCATGCCAGTCTTTGTAAGTCTAAGCCATTTTCTCAACTATTCTTTTGATGCTTTTGTTGGCTGCCTCGACTGCCCCATTCATCTGTGGTCGATAAGGGACAGAATTATGATGCTGGATCTTGAATTGTGAGCAGACTGCTTGCATCATTTTATTATTTAAGTTACTTGCGTTGTTTATGATGATTTGGTTTGGGAGGCCATATCTATAGATGATGTCTCACTTGACAAACCTACAAACAATCGATCTAGTGACATTAGCATATGAGGCAACCTCCACCTACTTGTGAAATAGTTAATTGCTACTAAGATAAAATGATGCCTATTAGAAGCTTTGGGGGTGATTGGCCCAATCACATCCATACCCCACATAGAGAAAGGCCATGAGGCTGTCATGACATAAAGTGGTGTTGGAGGGACATGGATCTTGTCAGCATAGATTTAACACTTATGGCATTTTCGAGCATAATTGATGTAGTCTTTTTCGAGGGTCAACCGGTAATAACCTACTCTCATGATTTGCTTGGCCATCCGATGTCCATTAGCATGTGTGCCACAAATCCCTTCATGAACTTCTTCTAGGATTTTTTTGGCTTCAGGAGTATCAATGCATCTGAGCAATACTTGATCGTGGCCTTTTTTGTAAAAGATTTTTCCATTGAGAACAAATCCTATAGCCAACCTTCTGATAGTTCTTTTATCATTCTCAATTGCTTGTTTGGGATATTACTGATCCTTGATGTAACAAAGGATGTCATAGTACCACGATAGGCCATCATTCTCTTTTTCTATGCTATGACAATAAATCAGAGTTGTGTGGATGTTCATCTGGATGGGAGCAACGTCCGACTCCTAGTTGACTTTAAACATGGATGATAATGTAGCCAAAGCATTAGCTATTTGGTTCTCTTCTTGAGGTAAGTGTCAGAAACTAATATCATCATCTGCTATCCGCTTCCCATACTGTATCAGCTAGGCATCACAAGTTTGCCACTCTCCTTTCAATTGGTAGATGACTAGGGCTGAATCACCGAACACCTATAATATCTTGATATTCCTTTCGATGGCTGCTTAAAGCCCCATGACACAAGCTTCATATTCTGCGATATGATTCGTGCAGTCAAAATTTAGTCTTGCTGTGAATGGATAATGGCTTCTATCGGGTGACATCAATATTACCCTGATTTCATGTCCTAGAGCGTTTGATGCTCCATCAAAATACATCTTCCAAGATTGATTTTGGTTAGAGGAGTCTTCATTCTCAAAAATGCACATTAGATCTTCATCTGGGAAGTCAAAATTTAAGGGTTCATAGTCATCTACTGCTCGACTTGCCAAAAGGTCAGCTATTGCACTACCTTTGATGGCCTTTTAACTAACATAGGCAATGTCATATCTAGAAAGCAGGACTTGCCATCTAGCTAGCCTTCCTAACAGTGCAGGGGCTTCACATAGATACTTGATAGGATCGAGCCTTGCGATCAACCACGTAGTGTGATATTGTATATACTGCCTAAGTCTCTTGGTTGTCCACACTAAAGTATAGCAAAACTTTTTGACTGGGAGTAATTGCACTCACATTTTGTAAACTTTTTGCTTAAGTAGTAGATTGCTTGTTCCTTCTTCCCTGACTCGTCATGCTACCCTAATACATAACCTATAGACTTGTCAAAGACTGCCAAGTAAAGGATTAAAGGTCGACTGGGCACCGGTGGCACTAATACTGGTGGGCTTGACAAATAATGCTTGACTTTATCAAAGGCTTCTTAACATGCCTCATTCCACTCTCCTGGATTTTGTTTGCGAAGGAAGCCGAAAGATAGGGTCACATTTGTCAGTGAGTTGGGATATGAATCTACCAATGTAGTTTAGTCTCCCTAAAAAGCTTTTCACTTCCTTTTGGGTTTAAGGTGGTGGCATATCTTGAATGGCTTTGACTTTGTCTGGGTCAACTTTGATCCCTTTTTCACTGACTATATAGCCTAAAAGCTTACCTAAAATGACTCTGAAGGTACACTTGGCAGGATTCAATTTGAGTTGAAATTTTTATAGCTGTTCAAAAAGTTTTTAAAGGTTTGTGACATGCTCGTCTTCTTTCATTGACTTAGCAATCATGTCATCAACGTAGACCTCGATTTCTTTGTGCATCATGTCATAGAATAGGGCAACCATGGCCCGCTGGTAGGTTGCCTTAGCATTTTAGTCTGAAGGGCATGACATTATAGCAAAATGTCCCCCACATAGTTACAAAAGTTATTTTCTCCATGTCTTTGGGTGCCATCTTAATCTGGTTGTAGCCTGAGAACCCATCCATGAAAGAGAATAGAGAATTCTTGGCCGTATTGTCTACCAAAGTGTCGATATAGGGTAGCAAAAAGTTATCCTTGGGACTAGCTCGATTTAGATCCTGATAATCAACACATATTCATACCTTGCCATCTTTCTTTAAGACTAGGACTACATTGGCAACCTATTCTGGATATTTGGCTACTCCAATAAACCCTGCATCAAACTGCTTCTTGACTTCCTCTTTAATTTTGAGGAGCATTTTCGGCTTCATCCTTCTTAACTTTTGCTGAATTGGTTTGCATCCAGGCTTGATGGGAAGCTTGTGGACCACTATATCAGTGTCTAGTCTTGGCATGTCTTGCTCTGACCAAGCGAATACATCTCGATACTCTTGGAGTAGGTTTATCAGCTTGGACCTAGTTGTCGACGTTATTGAGGTTCTGATTTTAACCTCCTTTCGGTCCTCCTGAGTACCCAGATTTATTACTTCCATTGGGTTTTTATAGGGCATGATCTGCTTCTCTTCTTGCTCAACTAATCGCAAGAGATCTTGTGGTAGAAAGCTTTCTTTGAAATCTTCTTCGTGATCAACTTCACTAGTGCTAATTGACTAAGACCATCGAACACATCCGTGTCATTCTAGTCAGGACACCTGAAAGGGCTAAGAAACAAACATTGCGAAAGGCACACACACATACAACTAAGGGATTTGGATAAAAATGAAGGCAAAAGAGTAATGGAGACAAAAAGGTTGAAAAGTGATACACAATATGGAATGATATATGCAAAATTCATTTTATTAATAATGCTTGATAAAAATGCCCCTCACATAGGACACCCATTTGCCCTTGGGCGAGGACAGGTAGGTTTTCATTTCTTAACATTATATGAAAGGGACACAAAAAGTGCAGGGGCTTCCGTCATGACCCCATCATCAAAATTCGATCCTAATGGAAGGACACAAATTTTATGGCTCAGTATCTTAGAGATAGAGGTTGTTAAATGCTTTGTTTAGGATGACCAAGACATCTTTGGCCTTTTACTCTTCTGATTGGCTTGGATCAATTCATCCTCCCGAACGACATATCTCATGGAGAGATGGAAACATTGTCGGCTTTGACTCCTCTTGACCTAATGATCATGTCATCTCCTGGTTGTAGGTCATCTTTTCTTGCTACTTTCTTAAGTGCGCATTGGCCTTAAATCCTAAACCTTTTTTGTTGGCTTGAGTGGTGACCTGTAAGGCTCGAGCCATCCCTTGTAAATTTTTGCCAAGCCCTTTTTTAGCATTGAAACTTTTGCCAACAGTCATTTTTAAACCTGAATGGGCGCTCTTTGATAGATGTGGTTTGACTATTAGTAATCTTTCTCCCATTAATGTTGAATTGACAAACTCGAAGGATTAGAATGATGAATCTAGTGCATCTTCATTAGGCTCTATGTAGATATCCTCGGTGAAAGCAGTGGTGATCATTTCTTCTTCTGCTTTGATCGTGACTACTTTGTCATCTATCACAAATTTGAGCTTCTGATGGAGAGAGGATGGGACGGCTCCGGCGGAGTGTATCCATGGTCTTCCTAATAAGTAGTTGTAAGAAGGATTAATATCCATAACTTGAAAGTCCACTTTATATGTACAGGGGCCTATTTGGAGCTGGATTGTGATATTTCCAATTACTCCGTGACATGTTCCATCAAAAGCTCAAACTATGGTATGGCTACTTTTAATGTTAGATTGATCGATAGGAAGTTTGCTTAATGCAGTCATAGGCATGACATTGAGGGCTGACCCATTGTCTATAAGTACTTTAGGCAAAATGCATCCCTTACAATGGGTGGTGAGGGTGATATGCAGAGCCTTATAACTGCCCCTGCCTCCAGGTGGGATCTCATCATCAGTGAAGGAAATGTAATTATCAGCCATGATGTTGTTCACCAACCAATCTAACTTGTCCACGAGGACATCTGAGGGCACATATGCTTCGTTTAGCACATTCAGTAATGCATTTCGGTGGACCTCTGAATTAAGAAATAGAGATAGCATAGAAATTTTGGCAGATTGCTTGCTTAACTGATCCACAATGCAGTATTCACTGTGCTCAATGAACTTGAGAAACTCTGTGGCTTCTCTTTCATTCACTACTTTCTTGACTTTTTTAGTCTTAAAATTCTTTGCTTGGATTTAAGTGGTACTGGTGCTTGAAGATGCATTAACCTTCTATTTTTCTTGAGTTGGGGGAGCATAACACCTACCGCTACGAGTTAGATGACTAACTCCTGATAGTTCCATTGTAGTAGTTGAAGGACTTAGTTCTCCGATTGTCACTACCTAATTCTCGTATTTCCATGGGACAGCTTTGTTACTCTTATACGGGAATGGTTTAAGCACTTCTACCACTAACATTGGTATAGGTGTCGAAGAACTAACCTCAGAACTTGGCTTTCCATAAAGAATAAGCGGTCTATCTCTCCCATAAGGTGGCTTTGTGGTTTCATCTCTTATCATATTGATAGATTTAGTAGCAGGTGTGATCTCATGATATAATTCTATCTAGCCTTCATTCATTTCTTTGAACCATGGACTTGAACTCCTTACATGTTTATAGGGTATGACCTATAACTGTATGGAAGTCACAGAAGTTGTCAGGATTACCTTCCAATTTTCCTGTTGCTTTGAGCAACCTAACCTGAATCAATGTTTGCCAGACCGAAAACATTGGCATCCTTACATCCTCTATGCTTGCCTTTACTTCATGTTTGTTTTCAATGTCGATCATGTTTATAGCTGGCTTAGTCTGGTTTGGTAAAGGATTGGCAGCAACATTTGGTCCTTGGTTTATCCCAAACTGTAGGACTTTTAAGTTTATTAGATTTTGCACATTTCATTTGAAAGATATGCAATTTTCAATATCATGTCCTGCTGCCCGGCATGGTATTCATAGTGGGTGTTAGGGTTGTACCATGGCGGGTAGGGCAGCTTCTTTCCTGGGACATAGATTAGGGCCACTAAATGATTTTGAAGCAAGGTCTGGTAGAGCTCCTTATAGGTCATAGGGATAGGATCAAAATGTTGTTTTTGTTAACTTGCACCTCGATTGCTAGGTGCATTATTGGTTGTTCGATTGCTATTTTGGTGGACTTATGGAAGGTAGCCTTATGGTGGGTTGGATGGGATTGTGAATGATGGGTTGTAGGTTATGGCATTAATTGGCTGAGGGGGTATGGTGATAGGGTGAGAATACAGCATGCTTGGGTAGAGAGGGTTAGGTGTTTGACATCATTTCGGCTGAGATGAGCCAGCATAACTTATAGCATTAGCCTTTCCTTCCTTCTTTTTACTGGCCATAGGTTTTTTCCTTGATCCAGATGTTTCCCCAACCGACATTCTACCACTCTTAATGGCTGCGTCAATCATTTCCCCAGAGAGGATGAGGTCAGCGAATTTTTTTGTGGCATTTCCTACGAGCTTCTCATAATAAAAGGCGCATAAGGTATGGATGAAAGTAACTGTCATCTTTTTTTCTGTAAGGGGAGGCTAGACTAGGGCTACTTCCTCTCTCCACCTTTGGGCATATTGCTTGAAGTTTTTAGTGGATTTCTTCTCGAAATTCATAAAAGAAAGTCGATTCGGTGCCCAATTTGACACGTGCTGGTATTGATTCAGAAAGGCCTTAGCCAAATCAGCCCACGATTGGATTTTCATGTTGTCTAGCTCAATATACCACCGAGCTGCTACTTTAATGAGGCTATGCTGGAAGTAATGGATGAGGATCTTTTCATTTTTCTCATACCCAGCCATCTTTCGCAAGTACATTCAGATATGGACAGAAGGATCGGTGGTTCCATTAAACTTTTTAAACTCTGGGACTTTAAACTTTGGGGGAATAACAAGGTTGGACACCAAAGACAGCGATTGAGCATCAAGAGCTCTGAACTTGTCAGTCCCTTCAATAGCTTGGAGGCATTTTTCTAATAGCTGAAATTTGCTTACTTCTTTCGTAGTCATAGTGGACTTTTGACCTTCTATTTTCTCTAGTTCCTCATGGTCAAGGGCTATCGATCTGCTAATGAGACTCCTGCATTCACCCCTTGAATACTGGGAATAAATTAACTAGCTGCAATGGGATTAAGGTAGATGACTGGTGGAGCTTGAGCTGCAGATGGAGGAGCAGGTCATTGTTCTTGTCTAGGTTCCCTTTAGGCAGGTTCTAGATTATTGGTAGGGGGACTTTCACCACTGGGAGGATCATTCCTTGTTTCAGCAATGCTGGCTTGCCCTTTTTCTCTCATAGAAGCTGTCATTAGTTCCATAAGT
>JBBYHK010029954.1:0-10041 GCA_038382065.1 Adansonia grandidieri | reverse complement strand
TTGGCTGAATCCCTCATATACATTTAGGATTGTATTTTAAGCATTTTATCATGTTGAAATGCATTTTTTGGATTTTTGAAGTCATTTTGTAATTTTAGAAAGCTTAAGGTTTATTTGTATATACAGAAAAATTTGTTCCAAGGCCAAATGTAATTAGTCGAACCTCCCTTGTAATTTTTGGATGTGATTTTTATGTTGATTTTGATATATTTAATGTTTAATTCTGTGTTTTAATTATATAGGGATCAATTTGTAAATTTAGAAAAGTTTATAGACCATTAGGAAAATCTAGCATTTTGAGTCAAAATGGTCATTTCTAACAATAAATTCCCCTTTTAGTGCAATTTAATATTTTTAACATTCTTCTGATCCTCAGATGGGGTGTAAAGTATTAAAAAACTTTTGTATTCTTCTGGTTCTCTAAGAGGGTACCGAAATCCAATTTTGAAAAAGTTTAGTCGGCTAATTGTAATTTTTACAGTTTGGGTCACCCTAGTAGCCAAATTACCCATTTAGGGTAAAAAAGTCATTTTTTACCATTTTTGTGTTTTTAGCGTCATTGGGATGCTTTTAAGAAAAAGGTAATCTTAAAGGGCATTTTAGTAATTTCAGCTAGAATCAAATCTAATGTTGTCACTAGGATGTATTTATGCAAAAAGTGTGCATTTAAGATAGATTTACCCTTCTATAATTATTTTTGAGTCTTTTAGGGTTATTGATATTCTTTCATGTTGAAAGTTACATTAGGGGCATTTTAGTAATTTGGCATTAAAACCAAGTCTTTTAGAGTTACTAGGATACTTTCAACTGAAAATTACTTTATAGGATATTTTTGTCCTATCGACCATAGTTGAATTTTAAGAATCGAATTTTGGAACTTTTCATCTAAACCAAGTCTTAGGCTTTTTTATATCAGATTGAAATTTAGAAAATCAAGACAATGTCTTCAAGTTAAAATAATACAATTTTTCCTAGAATATTAAAAAGGCTCTATGGATTATTTAATAAAGAGATATCCTTTTCAAAAAAAAAATAACACCTCTCGTATTCTTCTAGTATTTTGATGGGGTGCAAAAAAAATACTTGATTTTCTCATATGGAATAATAAATTTGATTTCATAAAAATTTTATTTTGGAAAATGGGAATTATAATTAAATACCGGATATTGAAATTGGATAAATATCAAAATTCAAGTTAACATATGATTAATAAGGTACCAATTTTTAAGCATCATGAGAGGGATTGATCCTTACATGTAATTGTAACCAACTCCCAGACGCTTTCACGTGCTCTTGTATTAATGTAGACCTTAGAGTTTGTTTTTAAGGGTATTGTAACCTTTGAAATACAAACCTTGATAAGTGACCAATCTAACCTAGCCAAAATATATTAATGGTGACTCCAAAATAAATAGTCCTTTTGTAATGACAATTAAGGGTTAAGTCGAATAAGCGATTCACCTCGATAGCCCAGTCCCTATAGACAAGAAAATAATAATAATGATATGACCCCTATAAATAAAGAATAATGATATATATATATATATATAAAAGAATGAAGGCCTTTCATGTCTAGCTTGGTCAGGATTTAAGTCTTGGCCCCATTGCGACAACTTGGCGACTCCATTGGGACTATTAGAGAGTCAGGCCTAAAATTAATTATTTGTTAATTAAATTTTGATTAATTTGATTTCAACTGATATTTAATTATAATTTTCAATTTTTATAAAAAGAATTTTCTTTTTATTATTGTAAAATTTGCTGATTTTGCATTAACCCATTTTCTTGTTTTTCTTGCCTCTTTTCAGTTTAGGCTAGGAGTTTTATTTTTACTATTCAATCACAAAAAGGTTTGTTTATCCCTTCACACACACTAAGCACGTGCAGTAGTTTCTCCTCCACATCTATAAAGGGGGTATATGTGACCTAATTTTTAGGAAAAGGTGAAGCAGCTCTACCTTCTAAGGTGTTAGCCTTTGTTTGGGCCAGTGAAAAGCTTACTGAGTGTAAATTCCTATACCTGCTGAGGCCCTAGCCTCGTTACGGGCATGGAAGATAGTCCTACTGGAATTGAACCTTTTCCAACATAGACCCATGATGGGTAAAGACAAGGTACTAGATTAGTCCTTTTTAGGCTCAAGGAAATTCAAAAATTGATTTAGAGGTTTGACCTTAAACTTCATATAGTGAACTATACCGATCGCCCAGCCAAAACCACGCCCAAATTTAGGTGTCACTAAAAATTAGGGACATATGAAGGGATAAAGCTACCTTTTTCTCCTTTTTTGTTTTATTTGAATAACTTTGATATCTTATTTGAATAATTTATGATCTTTATTTATTTAGATAATTTATAATTGTATTGTTTTTTATTTTGAAATTTTATTTGGATTTCACATTTCTCATGGACACCGCCTTATGTCTTTTTCGCTTTTTTATGCATTTTTTTTCTTATATGTATATAGGGACACTAATTTTAAAATAAAATTTTGACAAATCAATTTTAGGCTAACTTTATGGCTAAATGAATGCATGCAGTGATTATTTCCAGAGACTTCAAGGTAGTTCATTCTAAGTCAGAATTCAATAAGAAAAAGTATAAGGACTGTATATCGAAGAATTATGTGTCAGAATTATAAAAAATTACACATTTGGACCTTTGTCAAAATAATTTGAGAGAGTTGGTAGAGATATGGGATCAATAAAGAGATACTAAATGGACCTGATTTATTTAAAAATATAGGCATATTGCATTCTTCCTTAAGATATAGTTTAATAAGCAATTAGTTCAGGCTATGATCGTGTTTTGGGATCAATCATTCTAGTGTTTCTTATTTAATCAACATGACATGACTCTAACTATGGAAGAGATTTCAGCTTTGCTCAAACTTGGACTTTTGAAGATAAGGCGCATTTACTATAAAGAATGCAATCCGACTAGCTTCCACAAGAAATTAGGTGAAGTGCTTGTCATAAACTTGGAGGTAGGTCACTTTTATTGAGCAGGAGGGGAATGCTAGTGCTATTTCATGATAGTTTTTGCGAGAATATACCCAAGTATGCTTTGACACTGAAAATGCCCTTGATTCATTCACCTTGGCCATATCCAGGTTGATTTTCTTCTTAAGGGTATTAAGGCATGTAAAAGCAGCAGTGGTAAACTTATTCAGGTGATTAGAAAGAAATATGCATCCAACCCTAGCCATTCTAGCAAAAACAATATGAGCACTCAATACATGCTGAAAAGGGAGGTCAAGAGAAATTCTTCGGGAGCGCTTTGTTATTGTATGTTTGGGCTCGAATTTATTTTTAGGGTGAAGGTGCCATAAAGGTCAAATCTTAGTCTCCCATTATATTCTTTTTCAGAAGTTTATTAAGAAACAATGGCCTGAATCAGGAACCAAGAACCAATGGGTTGAAATGCTCAAGAATTTGTCTTATGGTGATCTAACCTGGACAGCACCTTAGTTTTTGCGAAAACCCTTTATCGACACAATGATTTACTTTTCATGCCTCTGCTTGGTATATAGCGCACTGTGGGGTATGCACCATTATTGGTTCGAAGAGAGTATGGGTCACAATAGTTAATTCCTATGACTTCAGATATAGCTAGTATGGATTAATATATCAAGAAGAGAATTATAGAAAATCAATTCAGGCAACTGCTTTGCATTGGAGGGAGAGACATGAGTCGAGTTGCATGCATATACTAATAAGACCACTTTAGGTCATGATGCTTGAAGAAAAATCTATGGATGTAACTTGACTATTCTCGGTATAAATAAGGCCACACCTCGAGTATATATCTGACCGAAGCTTGTCATGCCTTTTGAGGTTAATTTGGTTAAGGAGGAAGCTGCCAAAAAACACCAAAGAATGAGCGATAAAAATAAAATACTCCAAGAAAAAGTTGCCTATTTAAGAATAAAGATGGGAGCAAAAAGAAAGAAAATTGTGAGAATGGAAGAAAAGTATAATTTAATTGGATCAAGCAGAATAAAAACTAAAGCTTGCTGGGATATCTGAGGGCTCTAGTAGGACTGCTAAGGGAATGATAGAAGAAATGTGTAAGCTTCATGAGGAGTTAAAAGTTTAGAAAGCTAAAGCATTGGAAGGAAAAGTTAAAGGGGCAGTTTTTTATAGGGAAAGAAAAGAACATTTAGATACTCATCTCCAGCTAAAAACGTCTATTGAGAAAAATGAGTGACTTCAAATTGCTCTGGGATAAGAATAAACAGGGTTATCTCAATTCCTTAAAGTAAGGGAAGCCCTTACAATCACTTTTGCAAAGATGGGACTAAAATTACAATAGAGAAAAGATGATATTGGCGCTTTGATTTGAGCTTATCAAGATAGGGATGCATATTGGGATGACAAGTTATGGTGGGCCGATGATAAGTGCCAAAGATAACAAGCTAGGTGTGAAGGCCAACAGATGTACCTTAGTTATCTCAAGGAATAGATTTACTCAGCAACCATCTAAGCAAGAAAGATGGTAAAAAAATTAAGGTCCTACAGATGCAGATTAATCCTACAAGAGAACACGAGTATACTGTACTTCAGTTTTTAGAGGAGGATTAGAAACAATATGATCAAGTTAAGACTTTCGTTGAATGTAATGCCTATATGATCAATGATGTGAATACATAGTTCATCACAAAGTTAGTGGAAAATTTCTGAGTTTGGAATTTTTTGTTAAAGCAAGTGCCCCTACAAGTGCATTCATTCATACCATATATCGTATACATACATGCATACTCATACATAATTTAACTTGAAGAAATTTGAAATTTTTAAGGTTTCAGTATTGTAAATTTAAAAAGACCAACCGAACCACCACCCATTTATCAGTACTATACTCCATAGAGAATGAGAAAAATGGTTAAAGACCACTTGGCAAGGCTTGAATAATTGGAAGCAAGTTATCGGGCGGTCCAAGAGGCCATGATGTAAAAATAGGAAGAATTAGGCCTACAAATCACCACATTTGCCATTACACATCATAACCACACTGTGGCCTATTTTCATATGGGGGCATGGATGTTATTGGACCAATTACCCCTCCAGCTTTGAGCTATCATCGTTTTATCTTGGTGGCTATAGATTACTCTAAATGGGTAGTTGCAGCCTCTTATATAAATATGACAAGACCAGCAGTGATAAATTCCTAAACATCATTTGTCAATTCAAGATCCTCAAAAGAATTATAACAAATAATGTCTCTAATTTGAACAATAAATTGATGACAAAGGTATGTACTCAGCTTAAAATTTCACATCACAATTCAGTGACATACTGTCCAAAGATGAACAGAGCCATAGAGGCAGCTAATAGAAATATCAAGAAGATTGTAAGGAAAATGGTGAAGAATTATAAGGATTGGCATGAGGAGCCCCTCTTTGCTCTTCTGGTTTACCAAACTTTAGTTCAAACTTCAACTCAGGCAACGACTTACTCATTGGTCTATGGTACAAAAATTGTTCTACCAACTAATGTTAAGATCTTCTCATTTTAGGTACTAATGGAGACCAAGTTAAAGAAAGTTGAGTAGGTTTAGGATCATTATGAACAATTAAATTTCATTGAAGAAAAGAGGCTGAAAGCAATCCAGTATGGATGAATGCACCAGAAAGGAATGATGAGAGCCCATGATAAGAAAATTCATCCAAGGCACTTTCATGAAGGGGAATTATTGCTAAAAAAATCCTTCCTCTCTAAAAGGATCTAAGAGGTAAGTGGGTGCCTAATTTAGAAAGACCTTATGTAGTTTAGAAAGCATTTTCTAGAGGAGCATTAACTTTGGCAAAAATGGATGGGTATATTTTGCCAAACCTTGTCAATTCTAAGAATATAAAGAAACATTATGTTTAAAAAGCACTGCTATCCAAAAAAATCGAATGTAAACCCAAAAAGGACATCCAATATGAGGCGATAAAAAGGATAGCTTCAAAGTAGAAACCTGAAAAGGGTAGCACGAGCATTCGGTAAAGAATAAACAAAGCATAATAGGCCAAGAAGTTAAAGATTAAAAAGGAATGGTTAAAATTATTCTTTAGGGAGGGATTTTGGCAAGAGCAAACATCCTGTTTAGAAGAAATCTTTAAAGAATTGATTAAAAGATTCTGTTTAGCTGGGTGATATCTAAATTTCCTTTATACCTCACCCTTGCAGTTATTTCGGTTGAAAAGCCATCATTGTATCCTTTCCACATATTGTATGTCTTTTTGTTAGAATGCAAATATATATTTCATCCATACCTTTATTAGATTACGTTTTAACCATGATAGCATTTTTGTTAAATGATGGTTTACAACTTAAGGAAATGGAAAATAAAAATAACAAAGTGATTTCTTTGCATTACTTTGGAGTAAGGTTAAAACATTGTAGGGACCTTGGTTAATATTTCAAATCTTTTGGACACTCTGGGAAAGGTTAAGGTGGAAATATAACATTCCTGAACAATTGGGATATATGGTTAAAGTCCATCCCAAGAAGGAAAACAAGTCTTTTTAGATGATGTCTTGAAAGAAAAATTCAAATATCTGATTCTTCAACTTTTAGGATATCATCACTCTTATCAGTTTGTTTTAGCTATTGATAGGAGATTTTAGAAACCACATATTTCCCATGATGCTCTTCTTCAGCCCCTGGAAGGTACTAATGCATTGCTCAATTTGATTTTTTTGAGTTTAGGCACTCTATTAAATTTTCCCCTCATTGAGAGAAAAAAGTGTTATAACATTTTCTAGAAGATACCTTTGACTCCAAGAGAGGGGGCAAGTGTATTTTGCTTACAATAATTTACGAAGATGCCTTCAACTACAAGCTCAGGCACTGGCTCTCTTTGCCAAAAAGAAAAAGAGATATATTCAATGTGTTCTGAAAAAACTTTTGACTCCAAGTAAAGACATAGGATCACCTCATAAATTGTGAAAAAAAAAATCTATCACATAAAAAATGCCTTTAATTCTAAATTTAGGTTTAATTAAAATTATCCATGATGAAACCTATGAATTGAAAAAGAAACTCATGAAAAAACATCATATGCATATTTTATGCATTTTCGTTTAAATTCAATGATTTGCAGATAAAAAAAGTAGAATATGATTTGGGAAAGAAACTATTCAATATGTTAACTTCTTTAAAACCAAAAGTTAAGTCTCAAGCCTTTTCAAATATTTTGAATATCAGGTATTATTAGTTATGTTGACTATTATGGTTTCGCCTTAGTCAACCCATTTGACTTAGGTTCCATCCTAGTCTCCTTTAGTTGACTATTACAGTTTTTCCCTGGTCAACCATCTGACTTAAGTTTCGCCATGGACATGCTTAGTTAGTTCATATGGTTTCGTCCTATCAACCCTTTTTCAACTTAGGTTCTATCCTGGTCACCCTTAGTTGGTTCGTATGGTTTTATCCTGGCTAACCACTTTTCAAGTTAGGTTTGGCCCTCATCACCCAAAGTTGGTTTGTATGGTTTTGTCTCGGCTAACCCCTTTTTCGACTTAAGTTTTGCCTTAGTCACTCAAAGTTGGTTTGTATGGTTTCATACCGACCAACCTTTTTTTAACTGAAGTTTTACCTGGTCAACCAAAGTTGGTTTGTATTGTTTCATCCCGACCAATGCCTTTTTGACTATGGTTTTGCCCTAGTCATCTTTCATTAACTATTATGGTTTTACCTTGTCAACCCATCGGACTTAGGTTTCACCTTGGTCAACCCATCAGACTATAGTTACACCCTGGTCATCCCTAGTTGACTACCATGGTTTCACCTTAGTTAATCCATTAGATTTAGGCTTCATCTTAGTTAGATCTTTTAACTTAGGTCTCAACCCAGGCCTAAGGTTTCTATTTTAGTTTTTCTGTTTTAATGTACATTTTTATGTTTTATATTTCAAGACTTTACAACCTGAACAACATGATGTCTATTTGGTCTTTGTCCTATTTTTCATTCTTATTAACGGACAAAAAGTGGTAGCTATAGACACTGAATTTTGTCTAGGCCCTTTATAGACATCTAATTTTATCCGACTCCATTTTCCAATGGTCCTAAATATTTGAGATTGAGAACTTAACGGCCACCCTGATTGAGAACAACCTTTGCTAAGTAGACCAGACATTTTCAAAATCTCTTTAGTTATACATAAATGGTCGCATGTGTATGTGACAGAAAAAGTACCATTTTGAGGTTTTATTTAATAGAAAATTTGTTTTTGAATATTTTGTTGTCAAAATTTGAAAATCCTTTTCACAGTTAAATTTTCTAATTTTCAAAATTTTTTGAGAATTTCTAGTAAAATTTGGAAAGTTTATCGTCGTATATTTTTACCAATACCTATATGGTATTAATGCTGATACTCACCCCAAAAAAATCAAAAATATTCAAGGAAACATTTGTATTGGCATTTTTTACTATGAGGTATCAAGTCGTCAATTTTTAGACTTAAATTTAAATTCTTTATAATACCATGAATGCTATGCTCGTAAAATTTCTCCTAATAAAAAATTGTTTCAAATATCAGATTTTGATTTTTATTATTTTATAAATTAATATTTTAATTAATGTATTGAATAAAATTCATTTTTATAAAATTTGAACAATCTTTTAGAATTTTCCCATTTTCAAGATATGGAGTTTTTGTCTCCATAAAACTTTTCGATAACATTTCTCTGAGTTTATAATTTTTAAAACTCTTCAAATCTTATTTTTAAATTTATATTAAATCAGTTTCTAAAAATTTAATTTATTTTATGAGTTTTATTTTTTTTTCATATAATAATTTTTTGCGATAAGTGTTTTTCTCATGAAATTTTATGAGTTTGGAATTTTAATGGTTTCTTCTAGAACATTAAAATTTAATTTGTTATTGAATTAAATTAAATTGATCATATGAAACTTTATTTCAAATACATAATTTTTAATTTTTACAATTTAATCATTCTAATTAATTTTTATGGTATAATTTTACATATAATGTACAAATATCATACCAACTTTCCTAGAGCTTGATGATGTCATGGATGACATAATGCACAAAATGACAAACTTAATTAATTTAAATCAAATCAAAATCAACAGTAATACTTACAAAAGTAAAAGTAAATGAATAAATGAAAAAGAAAAAATTGGAAAATCCTAGAAACTATTTGGCCAAGGGCACTTATTTCAGCCCTTGGTTGAACCGTTCCCCTATAAATAGGGGGAGGTTGTTCCAAAATGAAGCTTTGGTGATTTTGCAAGAAAAAACAAACATTAGAAATCAATAAAATCGCTTAAAGCTTTTAAGGTTTTAAAGGTAGTTTTCTTTTAAAATCCTTCATTTTTGTTAGTTTCATGTTTGATTTTTCTTTTTAATGAGTTTTGTGATTGCTAGAGCTCATGGATATCATTCTATGTTGAATGGCTAAGCATGAAATCCATGATTCAAGTTTATGGATTTTCTTTACATATTTGATTTTTACTAGAGTTGTTTTAATTTTCATCATGATAATTTGTATTTGTTTATAAAAATGATAAATCTTTCTTATTGTATGTTTTATGATATTTTTTTGGCACTTTTCATGTTAATATGTTGGAAACTATGTTTATATATTTGTTTTTCTAATTCTATTTTTTGCATCTAAGCTTGGTTATGTGTATATGTGTTGTCACTTATGTTGCATGTTGAGAAAAAATTATTTTCCTTTGTTAATAAGTCACGGTCGGAACTTATAGTAAATTAATTTATGTTTTGTTTTTTTTTTATGATGATTTTGATTATTTTGTGATTATTTAGAATTTGTAAGACTTGTAGACACCTTATTTTGTCTGGGCTAATTTTTAGCAGTCTGGAGCATGGACGTAAGAGGGAGCGATGCTATCGCCCGGCGAAAAAGTATTTTGAGAATGTCAAGAAGGCCTAGGGATCATATCAAAGGTAAATGTGAAGATGTGGCATCAAATGACGTAGTCCAAGGCATTAGGGGATAAAAGATATGAGAAAATTCATAATTTTACTTGAATGTATCGATACATGGTTCTCATGTATCGATACAATGC
>JBBYHK010029892.1:0-10045 GCA_038382065.1 Adansonia grandidieri | reverse complement strand
TTCATCTATGAAATGATACAAGTTTGGATACTTATAATAACCTCAATTCTTTTTCTTAGTGGCCCTACAATCATGTTGATCTCATTAGGATGCATGATATTGATGCTTTGGTTTAGCAAGAAAAGTTTTGTTTTCCACCATTTTTCCTATAATTAAAGTTCATACGTGAAATGAGACAAACTTGGATACTAACTATCATCTCCATTCTTTTCATTATGGGCTCCATAATCATGTTCTCCACATTGGGATACACGATATTGATGCTTTGGATTTGCAACAAAAGCTTTTCTTTCCACCATTGTCTTTATAATTAGTGTTCACCCATGAAATGAGCTAAACTTGGATACTTATAATAATCTTCATTCTTTTTGTTTTGGGCATGACAATCATGTTCTCTGTATTGGGATAAATGATATTGATACTTTGGATTTGCGAGAAAAGCTTTTCTTTCTACCATTTTCCTTATAATTAATGTTCATCCGTGAAATGAGACAAACTTGGATACTCAGTCTAATCTCTATTCTTTTCGTTATGGGCACAACAATCATTTTTTCCCTATTAGGATACACGATATTGATGCTGTGGATTTGCATGAAAAGCTTTTCTTTCCACCATTTTCTTATAATTAATGTTCATCCATGAAATGCGTCAAACTTGGATACTCATAATAATCTGCATTTTGTTTGTTATGGGCACAATAATCATGTTCTCCACATTGGGATACACAATATTAATGTTTTGGATTGCAAGAAAAGCTTTTCTTTCTACCATTTTACTTATAATTAATGTTCTATCGTGAAATGAGACAAACTTGGGTACTCATTATAATCTATATTATTTTTGTTATGGGTACTACAATCATGTTCTCTACATTAGGATACACGATATTGACATTTTGGATTTGCAAGAAAAGCTTTTCGTTCCACCATTTTCCTTATAATTAATATCCATCCGTTAAGTGAGTCAAACCTTGATACTCATAATAATCTCCATTCTTTTTGTTATGGCACTACAATTGTGTTCTCCAATTTGGGATATACATATTGATGCTTTGCATTTGCAAGAAAAGCTTTGCTTTCCACCATTTTCCTTGTAATCAAAGTTTATCCATGAAATGAGACAAAGTTTGAATCTAGTAGCTAGATCCGTTTCTATTATGAGTGGGCACTACAACCATGTTCTCCACATTGGGATACACGATATTGATGCTTTGGATTTGCAAGAAAGGCTTCTCTTTCCACCATTTCCTTTATGAACAAAGTTCATCCATGAAATGATACAAACTTAAAATCTAGTAATAATCTCCATTTCTTTTATGATTGGGCACTGCACCACATTGGTATAGATGATGTTGATGCTTTGGTTGGCAAGAAAAGCTTTGCTTTCCACCATTTTCCTTATAATTAAAGTACATCCGTGAAATAAGATAAACTTTGATACTACTTATAATCTCCACTCTTTTCATTATGGGCTCTGTAATCATTTTCTTTACATTGGGATACATGATATTGATGCTTTGGATTTGCAAGAAAAGCTTTTCTTTCCACCATTTCCTTTATAATCAAAGTTCATCCGTGAAATGAGACAAACTTGGATACTCATAATGACCACCATTATTTTTGTTTTTGGGCACTACAATCATGTTCACCTCTTTGGGATACATAATATTGATGCTTTGGATTTGCAAGAAAAGGCTTTCTTTCTACCATTTCCCTTATAATCAAAGTTCATTTGTGAAATGAGACAAACTTGGATACTCATAATGACCACCATTCTTTTTGTTTTTGGGCACTACAATCATGTTCACCTGTTTGAGATACATAATACTGATGCTTTGGATTTGCAAGAAAAGCTTTTCTTTCCACCATTTTCCTTATAATTAAAGTTCATCTGTGAAATGAGATAAACTTGGATACTGATAATAATCTCCATTATTTTTGTGATTGGACACTATAATCATGTTCATCTCATTGGGATACATGATATTAATGCTTTGGTTTGGCAAGAAAAGGTTTTCCTTCCACCTTTTTTCTCACAATCAAAGTTTGTCCATCAAATGAGTCAAACTTGGATTCTCGCAATAATCTCCATTCTTTTTATGATTAGACACTACAATCATGTTCTCCACATTAGGATGTGTGATATTGATGCTTTAGATTTGTAAGAAAAGCTTTTCTTTCTACCATTTTCCTTATAATTAATGTTCATCCATGGAATGAGACAAACTTGGATACTCATTATAATCTCCATTCTTTTTGTCATGGGCACTACAATAATGTTCTCTACATTGGGATAGACGATATTTATTCTTTAGATTTACAAGAAAAGCTTTTCTTTCCACTATTTTCCTTATAATTAATGTTCATCCATGAAATGAGTCAAACTTGGATACTTGTAATAATCTCTATTCTTTTTGTTATAGGCACTACAATCATATTCTCCATGTTGGTATACATGATATTGATGCTTTGGATTTGCAAGAAAAGCTTTTCTTTCCACCATTTTCCTTATAATTAATGTTAATCCATGAAATGTGATAAAATTGGATACTCGTTATAATCTCTATTCTTTTTGTTATGGGCACTACAATCAGGTTCTCCATATTGGGATACATGATATTGATGCTTCTGATTTGCGAGAAAAGCTTTTCTTTCCACCATTTCCCTTATAATGAAATTCATCTACGAAATGAGATAAACTTGGATACTTATAATAAGCACCATTCTTTTTGTTAGTGGCTCTACAATTATGTTCACCTTATTGGAATACACGATATTACTGCTTTGGTTTGGCAAGAAAAGCTTTTCTTTCCACCATTTTCCTTATAATTAAAGTTCATCCATGAAATAAGACAAACTTGGATACTCATAATAATCTTCATTTTTTTGTTGTGGGCATTACAATCATGTTCACCTCATTGGGATACACGATATTGATGCTTTGGATTTGCAAGAAAAGCTTTTCTTTGAACCATTTTCCTTACTATCAAAGTTTATCCGTGAAATGAGGTAAATATGGATATTCATAATAATCTTTATAATTTTTGTGCTTGGGCACTACAATCTTGTTTACCTTATTGTGGTACACGATATTGATGTTTTGGATTTGCAAGAAAAGCTTTTCATTTGACCATTTTCCTTATAATTAATGTTTATCTATGAAATAAGACAAACTTGGATACTCATTATAATCTCCATTCTTTTTGTTATGGGCACTGCAATCATGTTCTCCACATTGTGATACATGATATTGATGCCTTGGATTTGCAAGAAAAGCTTTTCTTTCCTCCATTTCCCTTATAATTAATGTTCATCCATGAAATGAGTCAAACTTTGGTACTCTTAATAATCTCACTTTTTTTTGTTATGGGCACTACAATCATGTTCTCCATATTGGGGTACATGATATTGATGCTTTGGACTTACAAGAAAAGCTACTTTTTCCACCATTTTTCTTATAATTAATGTTCATCCATGAAATGAGATAAACTTGGATACTCATAATAATATCCATTATTTTTGTGATTGGGCACTATAATCAATTTCACCTCATTGGGATACACAATATTGATGCTTTGGATTTGCAAGAAATGCTTTTCTTTTCACTATTTTCCTTATAATTAATGTTCATCCTTGAAATGAGATAAACTTGGATAAAAATTATAATCTTCATTTTTATCATTTTAGGCATTACAATCGTGTTCTTCACAACGGGATACATGATATTAATGCTTTGGAATTGCAAGAAAAGCTTTTCTTTCCACCATTTTCCTTATAATTAATGTTCATTCGTGAAATAAGTCAAACTTGGATACTTGTAATAATCTCCATTCTTTTCATTATCGGCACTATAATAATGTTCTCTGCATTGGGATAGACGATATTGATTATTTGGATTAGCAAGAAAAGCTTTTCTTTCCACCATTTTCCTTATAATTAATGTTCATTGATGAAATGAGACAAAGTTGGATACTTATTATAATCTCTATTCTTTTTCTTAGCGGCACTACAATTATGTTCACCTGGTTAGGATACATGATATTGACGCTTTGGTTTGGCAAGAAAAGCTTTGCTTTCCACCACTTTCCTTGTAGTTAAAGTTCATTCGTGAAATGAGACAAACTTGGATACTAACTATAATCTCCATTCTTTTTGTTATGGGCTCTACAATCATGTTCTCCATATTTGGATACATGACAATGGTCCTTTGGATTTGCAAGAAAAGCTTTTATTTCCACCATTTTCCTTATAATTAATGTTCACCTATGAAATGAGTCAAACTTGGATACTCATAATAATCTCCATTCTTTTTATTTTGGGCATGACAATCATGTTCTTTACGTTGGGATACATGATATTTATGCTTTGGATTTGCAAGTAAAGCTTTTCTTTCCACCATTTTTATTATAATTAATGGTCATCCGTGAAATGTCTAATCTTTATTCTTTTGGTTATGGGCACTACAATCATGTTTTTCACTTTAGGATACACGATATTGATACTTTGGATTTGCAAGAAAAGCTTTTCTTTTCATCATTTTCCTTATAATTAATGTTTATTCATGAAATGAGTCAAACTAGGATACTCATAATAATCTCTATCTTTTTCTTATGGGCACTACAATCATGTTCTTCGCTTTAGGGTACACGATATTGATGCTTTAGATTTACAAGAAAAGCTTTTTTTTCCCACCATTTTCCTTATAATTAATGTTTATTCATGAAATGACACAAACTTTGATACTCATTATAATCTTTATTATTTTTTTTATGGGCACTATAATCATGTTCTCCACATTGGGATACATGGTATTGATGCTTTGGATTTGGAAGAAAAGCTTTTCTTTCCACCATTTTCCTTACAATTAATATTCATCTGTGAAGTGAGTCAAACCTGGATAGTCGTAATAATCTTTATTTTTTTTATTATTGGCACTACGATCATGTTCTCCAATTTGGGATACACGATATTGATGCTTTGGATTTACAAGAAAAGCTTTTCTTTCCACCATTTTATTTATAATCAAAGTACCTTCATGAAATGAGATAAAGTTGGAATCTAGAAGTAAACTCCATTTCTTTTTTGAGCGGGCACTACAACCATATTCTCCATAATGGGATACATGATATTGGTGCTTTGGATTTGCAAGAAAAGCTTCTATTTCCATAATTTTCCTTATAAGTAAAGTTTATCCATGAAATGCTGCAAACTTGGAATCTCATAACAGTCTCCATTTCTTTTTGTGATTGGGCACTATAACCATGTTCTCCACATTGGTATACATAATATTGTTGCTTTGGATTGGTAGAAAAGCTTTTATTTTCACCATTTTTCTCATAATCAAAGTTTATCCGTGAAATGAGACAAACTTGGATCTCGTAATAATCTCCGTTCTTTTTTTTTTGGGCACTACAGTCATGTTTAACTCATTTGGATACATGATATTGATGCCTTGGATTTGCAAGGAAAGCTTTTTTTTCACCATTTTCCTTATAATTATAGTTCATCCATGAAATGAGTCAAACTTGGATACCCATAATAATTTCAATTCTTTCTGTTTTAGGCACTACAATGATGTTCTCCATATTGTGATACACGATATTGATGCTTTGGATTTGCAAGAAAAGCTTTTCTTTCCACCATTTTCCTTAAAATTAATGTTAATCCATGAAATGAGACAAACTTGGATACTCATTATAATCTCCATTCTTTTTGTTATGGGCACTACAATCATGTTCCCCACATTAGGATACACAATATTAATGCTTTGGAATTGGAATAAAAGTTTTTCTTTGCACCATTTTTCTGATAATTAATGTTCATCCGTGAAATAAGTCAAACTTGGATACTTATAGTAATCTCTATTCTTTTTGTTATGGGCACTACAATCATGTTCTCTACATTGGGATGCATGATATTGATGCTTTGGATTTGGAAGAAAAGCTTTTCTTTCCTTCATTTTCCTTATAATTAATGTTTATCTGTGAAATGATATGAACTTGGAATCTCGTAGTGTTACAACGTACCCCGGGGTGGATTTTACGAATCTATGGATGCATGCAGCTTAAAATATTTTTCTGACTTGTAAATGTCTCTTTGACAGAGACCTTCCTTCATGACGTGATAGGAATAAGAAAGTACAAATTCTTAACTTGTGATACAGTGATAGGGACCATAAGAAGAATCATTTATCTTATTGGTCTGGGATGACCATCTCGAAATGGCTAATGCTTGGAGTCGCCATCGATCATTTTGGGCTAGGCATGATTGGATGCCTATTGAAACCTATGTCTTGAGTTACGAAACTCAAAATATCGATTTCGTGGTCTACATTGTACAAAGATTTACCATTTGGGTTCGGGAGTTGGTTATACATGATAAGGCACGAACCTCTTTAAGACGCCCAAAATTGGTACCTTAATAGTTATGTCTTATCTCAATTTTGATTCTTTCGATCTTAACTCATCACTAATTCGATATTATCCCCTTTTAATGCATGAATTTTTCAAAAATACAAATCCAGGTTTTGATAAAAAGATTTAATCTTATACACACCCTAGAGAGATGCGGAATATAGAGATTTTCAATAAAAGACCTTTGGATTTTACTTTGAAAAATGACATATTCCACGTTGGGCACTAGAGAGATACCTACACAAAATATTGCCTTTAGGTTTACTTGAAATGTTTTGAAAATAGGCATGCCACTGACTTGTGGGCTTTGAAAAGGGTGCCATTGACTTGTGGGCTTTGAAAAGGGTGCCACTGACTTGTGGGCTTGATATGGATATGATTGGCATCTGGTTATTTGTAGACAAGTTTGTTGCCACCAGCTCATGTGGCCTTAAGAAGGTTTCTTCATAGGTGCCTTCTGAATAACGCTTGGTTTACGAAGCTTAGAGTATTTACCAGGGAATCTTTGGAGGTTTTTTGAACTTAGCTTGAAGTAACATTGCAAAAATCATGTTGTGTGATGGTCATGATGTGGAATGCTATCATGATTGCATGATGTGAAGTATAATACGGGAGATAGCCATAGTTTTTCTTATATGTTATTTAGACTCTCATAGGGATCGTGATTCATCTTTGTTGCAACTATGGATGAGAATTTTCCTAATCCTACTAGGGACTGTAGGTTGTCTTGACTCCACTAAGGATATGACAAAATTTTATTCTTAAGAATTTGGATTATTACATTTCTCGATTCGAGAGGCTCAATCATTTTCCTAACAATTAGAATGCATTGTCAACAATTTGGAACTGTTTTACTGATTAGGTTGATGTCTCTGGTTTTTATAGGATTCTGATAGAACGTATGGGTCGATTTTTGGTTAGCTTTAAATGGTTTTTCTTGAGATGTGGCTTGTAAAATCAAGAAATGGTTTGGTGAATGGTCATGTCGAGTAGGTGTTTGGATGCAAAAAATGCATGATCTTGACTATTGGGCATGAACAGAGTTCCCTATTCTTTTTTTTCCTTTCGATGTAATATCTGGATGTCCTGATGCATATTTTAGTTAATTATCAAACATTATCCGTTAAATGACATGTGCAATGCGAATTATACAAGGGTTAAAAGAAACAAGGTAATATTCATTCATGACAACAAAGAGATACAACTTGGTATACTATTTGACAAACAAGTGATTCAGTGGTAAGAAGTATGATCTTTTGGGTAAGAGATGCCTCTGATGATCATGACATGAATGTTCTTTAGGTGCTTGCTAGGATCTTTCTTGAACAATGAATATGACTAGTATGAGCTGATCTTCAAAATATCCTTAAGATTACTTCACTTTGTTCTGTAAGTGATCTTGGTCTATGCCCCAACAAAATTGATTTTATCAAGTTACCCTTGCGGGTTTTCAATTGTAGTTAGGTTGGTTACCCAGATGCCCTATTAAGATTTTCATCTAGACACCTTTTTTGTTTTTTTTTTGTTGTTTTTGTTTTTGTTTTTTTCTTTGTTTTCTTTTTTTTTAAAGATGTCCTTTTAGGTTTTTGCCCTCTACGTGTAATATTTCTTGACGGAATCTGAGTTGACTGGGTTAGGAAAGGTATTGCCATTGATTTTTGACAAGTTTAGGGCCTATTCGGAGAAGGCTTGCTTCACGATATACAGTCCTCCCAATTAAGGGTCCACTTACTCCATGTATCTTTGTGAATTGGGAGGATCTTCTTCAATACAAATTTACCTGGGTGAAATTATTGTTGGTGCATCTTTTTGTCGTGGGCTCGGATCATGCATCTTTGATATATTTGACCATGGCAGATGGCTTTCATGCATTTCTCTTCTACGAAGTTGAACTGGTCGTATCTGTTCTTAACCCATTCAACTTCTTTAAGTTTAGTTTTTCATCAAGACTCTGAGAGAAGGGATCTCGACTTTGATAGGCAATATAGCTACCATCCCATAGAGAAGAGAGAATGGGGTAGCACTCGTGGAAGTGCGAACTAAGGTATGATAGGCATGAAGTGCAAAGGATAGCTTCTCATACCAGTCTTTGTAAGTCTCGGGCATTTTTTTAACTATTCATTTGATGTTTTTGTTGGCTGCCTCAATTAACCCATTCATTTTTTTACGGTAAGTGATAGAATTATGATACTGGATCTTAAACTAAAAGCAGACCGCTTAAATCATTTTATTATTTAAGTTGCTTGCGATATTTGTGATGATTTAGTTCGGAAGGCCATATCTATAGATGATGTCCTATTTGACAAACTTATAGACGGTCGATCTAGTGACATTAGCATACGAGGTAGCCTCTACCCATTTGGTGAAATAGTTGATTGCTACCAAGATGAACCGATGCCTATTGGAAGCTTTAGAGGTGATCGACCCGATCACATCCATACCCCACAAAGAGAAAGGCCACGAGGCCATCATGACGTGAGTGGCGCTAGAGGGGCATTGATCTTGTTTGCATAGATTTGACACTTATGGCATTTTTGAGCATAATTGATGCAGTATTTCTCAAGGGTCAACTAGTAATAACTTACTCTCATGATTTGCTTGGCCATCCGATGTCATTAGAATGTGTGCCGCAAATCTTTTCATGAACTTTTTTTAGGATCCTTTTGGCTTTAGGAGTGCCAACATATCTGAGCAATACTTGATCATGACTCCTTTTGTATAAGATTTTTCCATTGAGAATAAATCCCACAGCTAACCTTCTAATAATCCTTTTATCAGCCTCAATTGCATGTTTGGGATATTGCTAATCCTTGATGTAACGAAGGATGTCATAGTACCATAGTAGGCAATCATTCTCTTTTTGATGCTATGACAATGAACCAAAGTTGTATCGATGCTCATCTGGATGGGAGCAACTTCGATTCTTAGTTAACCTTAAACATGTATGACAAAGTAGCCAAAGCATCAGTTTTTTGGTTTTCTTCTTGAGGTAAGTGTCGAAAACTGATATTACCAAATTCTTTCTTGAGTTCTGCTATCAGCTTCCTATACGCATCAACTTGGCATCATGAGTTTGCCATTCCCTTTTTAATTGGAAGATGACTAGGATCGAATCAGCGAACACATGTAATGTCTTCACATTCCTTTTAATAGCTACTTAAAGCCCTATGACACAGGCTTCATATTCTAAGATATTATTTGTGCAGTAAAAATTTAGCCTTGCTATGAATAGGTAATGACTCTCATCGAGTGACATCAATATTGCCCTAATTCCATGTCCTAGAGAGTTTGATGCTTCATCAAAATACATCTTCCAGGATTGATCTTGGTTAGAGGTGTCTTCGTCTTAAAAAATGCACATTAGATCTTTATATGAGAAGTCAAAATTTAAGGGTTCATAATCATCTACCGCTCGACTTACCACAAGTCAGCTATCGCATTGCCCTTGATGGCATTTTTGCTGACATAAACAATGTCATATTTAGAAAGTAGGACTTACCATCTAGCTAGCCTTCTTGATAGTGTAGGGGCTTCGTATATATACTTGATAGGATCAAGCCTTGTAATCAACCATGTGGTGTGATACAACATGTATTGCCTAAGTCTTTTAGCTATCCACACCAAAGCACAGCA
>JBBYHK010029882.1:0-10046 GCA_038382065.1 Adansonia grandidieri | reverse complement strand
GGATAAGAGGAAAAGAACTAAAAATAATTAGTAGCTTTATTTATCAATTTTGCATGACTCAAAAATAGGTATATGGTCCCTTATTTATAGTAGAGATTTGGCCAAAGGCCTTTATAGGAAAAAAAATTGAATCCCAAACAATTAATTAAGATATTGCTTGCTAACAAAGAAAATAAAATAGTCAATGGAATTAATCCTTGCAAGCTAAAGAATTAAAACCTTTTTGAAAAAAAAAAAAAAAACTAAAAGCCTTGGTGATTAAGAAATAATCTACACACCAAAAATTTCCAAATTTGGACACTATTGACTTTTCTATTTAAGAAGACTTTTAAGATCTTCAAGGATCATCCTTATCGAGCACATAATATATCAAGCTAACTCTTTTAGCCTTTGATCGTGTGATTAGGCTGCACACTCAAATCATCCTTTTTGGGCTTGTTAAACTGGGCCAACCATGGTGCGGCACATCGAGTTCATCTGTCAAATGACATAAACATGGATACTCATAATAATAATCATTCTTTTTATAATTGGCTGGCATGAACATGTTCCTTATATTGGGATACACGATATTAAAACGTTGGTTTCCCGAGAAAAGCTTTCCTTTCCATCATTTTCCTTAGAATTAAAGTTCATTTGCCCAATTAGACAAACATGGATACCCATAATAATTTCCACTCTTTTTATGGTTGGCCACCGTAAACATGTTTTTCTTATCGGGACACATGATATCGATGTTTTGGTTTCTTAAAAACAACTTTTTTTTGTATCATTTTTGTTAAAATCAAAGTTCATCCATCGAAGGAGAGAAACAAAGATTCTCATAGTAATCTCTATTCTTCTTGTGATTGGCCACCATAAAAAGCTTTTTCTCATTGGGGTACAAGATATTAATGCTTTGGTTTCCGAAGAAAAGCTATTTTTTGCCATTTTCCTTAAAATCATTGTTCATCCGTCAAATGATACAAACTTTGATTCTTGAAATAGTCTCCATTGTTTTTGTGATTAGACACCATAAACACATTCTCCTCATTGGAATACACGATATTGATGCTTTTCTTTCCCATGAAAATATTTTCTTTCCATAAATTTTATTAGAATCAAAGTTCCTCTATCAAATGGGACAAACATGGATGTTTGTAATAATTTACATTTTTTTTTGGGATTGGCCACCGTAAACACATTCTCTTCATTGGGACGTACGATATTGATGCTTTGGTTTTCCAAGAAAAGCTTTTCTTTCCACCATTTTCCTTAGAATCAAAGTTCCCCATCAAATGAGACAAACATGGATACTTATAATAATTTCCATTCTTTTTGTGTTTATGGATCACTTTATTAGGATACATGATATTAATGGTCAGGTTTCCCAAGAAAAGCTTTTTTTTTCCTCTATTTTTCATAGAATCAAAGTTCATTTGTCAAATAAGACAATATTGATTCTGATAATAATCTTCATTTTTTTTGTGATTGGGCACCATAATCATGTTCTCCACACTGGGATATATGGCATTGATGCTTTGGATTATAAATTAAAGCTTTTACTTCCACCATTTTCCTTAGTATCAAAGTTCATCCATCAGATGAGACAAACATGGATGCTCGTAACAATCTCCATTCCTTTGTGATTGGCCACCATAAAAAGGTACTCCTTATTGGGATACATGATATTGATGTGTTGGTTTCACAAGAAGAGCTTTTGTTTTTACCATTTTGCTTACAATCAAAACTTATCTATCAAATGAAATCACACATGGGTTCTCATAATAATTTTCATTCTTTTTTGGTTAGCCAGCACAAACACATTCTCCTCGTTAGGACACATAATATTGATGATTTGGTTTCTAAAAAAAGCTTTTATTTCTCTCATTTTTCTTAGAATCAAAGTTTATCCGCCAAATAAGACACACTTGGATGCTCTCAATTATTTCCATTCTTATTATGATCAGCCGCTATAAATATGTTCTTTGTATCGGGATACACGATATTCATGCATTGGTTTTGCAAGGAGAGCTTTTCTTTCCAAACTTTCATTAGAATTAAAGTTCATCCCTCAAATAGAACAAATGTAGGTATTTGTAATAATTCCATTCTTTTTGTGATGGGCCACTATAAACTCTATCTCCTCATTGGGATACATAATATTAATTCTTTGGTTTCCCAGGAAAAACTTTTGCCTTCACTATTTTTCTTAGAATCAAAGTTTATTTATCAAAAGGGACAAGAATGGATACTCATAATAATTTGCATTCTATCGATTAAAAGGGATAAATGTAGATAAGCACACTTTTTCCATTAGGATACATGATATTAATCCTTAGTTTCCTAAAAAAAGCTTTTTTTCCCTCTATTTTTCGTAGACTTTAAGTTTATCTATCAAATAAAACAAACATTATTCTCATAATAATCTCCATTCTTTTTATGATTCACCACCACAAACATGTTCTCCTCATTAGGATACACTATATTGATACTTTGGTTTCTCATGAAAAGATTTTCTTTTCACCATTTTCCTTAGAATCAAAGCATATATGCCAAATTAGACAAAGATGGGTACTCATACTAATCTCTATTCTTTCTATGGTTGGGCATTATGAACACGTTCTCCTTACTTGAACACACGATATTAATGCTTTAGTTTTGAAAGAAAAATTTTTCTTTCCATCATTTTCCTTAGAATCAAAGTTCATCTATCAAATAAAAAAAACATGGATTCTTATAATAATTTACATTTATTTTTGTGACTATCTCCATTAGGATACATGATATTGACACTTTGGTTTCTCAAGAAAAGCTTTTACTTCTACCATTCTCCTTAGAATCAAAGTTCATCTGTCAAATGAGACAAACATGGATACTCAAAATAATTTCCATTCCTTTTATGATTGGATACCATAAACACATTTTTCTGATTAGGATACACGATATTGATTCTTTCATTTCCCAAAAAAACGTTTATTTATAGCATTTTTGTTAGAATCAAAGTTTATCCATAAAATGAGACAAACACGAGTTTTCGTAACAATCTCCATTCTTTTTGTCATTGGCCACCATAAAAGGGCTTTCCTTATTGGGATACATGATATTGATGTATTAGTTTCACAAGAAAGCTTTTTTTTCCACCATTTTCCTTACAATCAAAGCTCATCTATCAAATGAAATAAACATGGATTCTTATAGTAATTTCTATTCTTTTTGTGATTGGCCACCACAAAAGCATTCTCCTCTTTAGGACACACAATATTGATGGTTTAGTTTCAAAAAAAACTTCTATTTCCCTTATTTTTCTTAGAATCAAAGTTTGTTCATCAAATAAGACACACTTGGATGCTTCTAATTATTTCTATTCTTTTTGTGATCGGCCACCATAAACACGTTTTATGTATCGGGATACATGATATTCATGCTTTAGTTTTGTAAGGAAGGTTTTTCTTTCCAAATTTTCATTAGAATCAAAGTTCATCCCTCAAATAAAATAAATGTACGTACCTATAATAATTCCATTCTTTCTATGATTGTCCACCATAAACTCTATCTCCTCATGGGGATACATAAAATTAATTCTTTAGTTTCCCAGAAAAAAAAAAGCTTTTTCCTCCAATATTTTCTATAGAATCAAAGTTTGTCTATCAAAAGGGACAGAGTGGATACTCATAATGATTTGCATTCTTTCATAATAATTTGCAGTTTGTCTATCAAAAGGGATAAATAAGGATAAAAACATTCTCTCTATTAGGATACATTATACTAATGCTTGGTTTCCCAAAAACAGTTTTTCTTTCCCTCATTTTTCATAGAATCAAAGTTTGTTTGTCAAATAAAATAAACATCGATTTTCATAATAATCTCTATTCTTTTATGATTGGCCACAAGAACTGTGTTCTCTTCATTAGGATACACTGTATTGGGATACACTGTACTGATACTTTCGTTTCTCATGAAAAGTTTTTCTTTTCACCATTTCCTTAGAATCATAGCTCATCTGCCAAATGAGACAAAGATGGGTACTCCTACTAATCTCTATTCTTTCTATGATTGGGCACTATGAACACATTTTCCTCACTTGAATACATGATATTAATGCTTTGGTTTTGTAAGAAAAGCATTTTTTTCCATCATTTTCCTTAAAAATCAAAGTTCAACCATCAAATCAGACAAACATGGATTCTCATAATAATTTACATTATTTTTATGACTGCCACCATTAGGATACACGACATTGACACTTTGGTTTCGCAAGAAAAGCTTGTACTTCTACCATTCTCCTTAGAATCAAAGTATGTCTATCAAATGAGACAAACATGGATACTTGCAATAATTTCCATTCCTTTTGTGGTTGCCACCATAAACATGTTCTCCTTATTGGGATACATGATATTGATGCTTTAGTTTCCCAAAAAAGGCGTTTTTTTTATAGCATTTTCATTAGAATCAGAGTCTATCAATCAAATATGACAAACACAGACTCTTATAACAATCTCCATTCTTTTTGTGATTGGCCACCATAAAAAGGTTCTCCTTATTGGGATACATGATATTGACGTGTTGGTTTCATAAGAAAAGCTTTTTTTTTCACCATTTTCTTTACAATCAAAGTTCATTTATCAAATGAAATAAACATGGATTCTCAAAATAATTTCCATTCTTTTTGTGATTGGCTACCACAAATACATTTTCCTTGTTAGGACACACAATATTGATGTTTTTGTTTCGAAAAAAAAGCTTTTATTTCCCCTATTTTCCTTAGAATTAAAGACACACTTGGATGCTCCCAATTATTTCTATTCTGCTTATGATCGGTAGCCACAAACAAATTTTTTGCATCGGGATACATGATATTCATGCTTTGGTTTTGCAAAGAAAGCTTTTCTTTTCAAATTTTCATTATAATCAAAGTTTATCCCTCAAATGGAACAAATGTAGGTACTTGTAATAATTCCATTTTTTGGTGATTGGCCACCATAAACTTTACCTCCTCATTGGGATACATAATATTAATGATTTGGTTTCCCAGGAAAAGCTTTTTCCTCTATTATTTTCCTTCGAAACAAAGTTTGTCTATCAAAAGGGATAAACGTGGATACTTATAAAAATTTACATTATGTCTATCAAAAGGGACAAACATGGATAAGCACATTCTCTATATTGGGATACATGATATTAATCCTTGGTTTCCCAAAAAGAGCTTTTTTCCCTTATTTTTTGAGAATTAAAGTTTATCCGTTAAATAAAACAAACATTGATTCTCGTAATAGTCTCTATTCTTTTTATGATTGGCCACCACAAACATATTCTCCTCATTAGGATACACTATATGATACTTTGGTTTCTCATGAAAAGTTTTTCTTTTTACCATTTTCCTTAGAATCAAAGCTCATTTGCCAAATGAGACAAAGATGTGTACTCGCACTAGTTTCTATTTTTTTTGTGATTGGGCACTATGAATACATTCTCTTCACTTGAATACATGATATTAATGCTTTAGTTTTGCAAGAAAAGTTGTTGTTTCTTTATTTTCCTTACAATCAGAGTTTATTCATCAAATTAGACAAACATGGATTCTCATAACAATTTACATTATTTTTGTAACTGCCACCATTAGGATACATGTTATTGACACTTCGGTTTCCCAAGAAAAGCTTTTACTTCCAGCATTCTCCTTAGAATCAAAGTTCATCTATCAAATGAGACAAACATGGATACTCGTAATAATTTTCATTCTTTTTGTGGTTGGCCACCATAAACATGTTTTACTCATTGGGAAACACGATACTAATGCTTTGGTTTCCCAAATAAACCATTTTTTTACAGCATTTTTGTTAGAGTCAAATTTATCAATCAAATAAGACAAACATGGACTCTCGTAACAATCTCTTTTCTTTTTGTGATTAGCCACCATAAAAAGGTTCTCCTTATTGGGATACATGATATTAATGTGTTAGTTTCACAAGAAAAGCTTTTTTTCTACCATTTTCCTTAAAATCATAGTTCAACCATTAAATACGATAAACTTTGATTCTCATAATAATCTCCATTATTTTTGTGATTAGCCACTATAACCATAATCTCCTCATTGGAATACATTGTATTGATGCTTTGGTTTCCCATGCAAAGTTTTTCTTTCCACCATTCTTTTAGAATCAAAATTTGTCTATCAAACAAGACAAGCATGGATGCTCATAATAATTTGCATTCTGTTTGGGATTGGTTGCCATAAACATGTTTTCTATGTTGAGATACATGATACTGATGCTTTAGTTTCCTAAGAAAATTTTTTCCTTTCCATAATTCTCTTTAGTATCAAAGTTCACCCGTCAAATGAGACAAGCATGGATACTTGTAATAATTTCCATTCTTTTTCTGATTGGCCACCATAAACATGATCTTCTTATAAGGACACATGATATTATGTTTTGGTTTCCTAAGAAAAAATTTTTTCCCCTATTTTTGCATAGAATCAAAGATCATCTGTCAAATGAGGCAAACATTGATTCTCATAATAATCTCCATTCTTTTTGTGATTAGGCACATAAATACATTCTTTGCATTAGGATACATGACATTGATACTTTAGAATTGAAGTAAAAGCCTTTCTTTCCACCATGTTCCTCAGAATCAAAGTTCATCTATTAAATGAGACAAAAATGGACTCTCATAATATTCTTTATTCCTTTTGTGATTGGCCATTGTAAAAAGGTTTTCTTTATTGGGATACATGATGTTGATGCTATAGTTTCGCAAAAATAGCATTTTTTTCCACCATTTTCCTTACAATCAAAGTTTGTCCATCAAACAAGATGAACATGGATTCTTGTAATGATTTTATTCTTTTTATGATTGGCCACCATAAACACGTTCTACTTATTGGGATACACGATATTGATGCTTTGGTTATTAAAAAAAAAACTCTTTTCCCCTATTTTCCTAGGTATCAAAGTTGTTTGTCAAATGAGACAAACATGAATACTCATTATTTCCCAATAAAAGCATTTCCCTTCATTTTTTCCTTAGAATCAAAATTTATCTATCGAAAGGGATAAACATGGATACTCATAATAATTTGCATTTGGTCTATGATTGGACACTATAAAAATGTTCTCTTTATTGAGACACATGATATTAATGCCTCGATTTTCTAAGAAAAGTTTTTCTTTTCCCTATTTTCTATAGAGTTAAAGTTTGTCCATCAAATAAGATAAACATTGATTCTTGTAATCATCTCCATTCTTTTTGTGATTGGGCACCATAAACTTGTTCTCCTCATTAGGATACACTGCATTAATGCTTTGGTTTCTCATGAAAAGCTTTTCGTTTTCTGTAATTTTTGTAGAATCAAAGCTCATCTACCAAATAAGATAAATATGGATACTTGTAAGAATCTCTATTCTTTTTGTGATTGGCACTATAAACACATTCTCTTGATTAGGATACAAGATATTGGTGCTTTGGTTGCCCAAAAAAAGCTTTTCTTTCCTACATTTTCCTTAAAATCAAAGTTGACCCAATAAATAAGACAAACATGGATACTCATAATAATTTACTTTTTTTTTTGGGACTAGCCACCATAAATACGTTATCCCTATTAGGATACATGATATTGATGCTTTGGCTTCCCAAGAAAAGCTTTTCTTTCCACCATTCTCCTTAGAAGAAATGTTTGTCTGTCAAATAAGACAATCATGGATACTTGTAATAACTTTTAATTTTTTTATGATTAGCCACCGTAAATACGATCTCCTCATTGGGATACATGACATTGATGCTTTGATTTCCCAACAAAGATTTTCTTTCCCTTATTTTCCTTAGAATCAGAGCTCGTCAATCAAATGAGACAAACATTGATTCTTGTTATAATCTCTGTTCTCTTCGTGATTGCCAGCATAAACACGTTCTCCACACTTAGATACATGATATTGATGCTTTGGTTTCCAAGGAAAAGCTTTTCTTGCCACCATTTTTCCTAAGTATCAAAGTTCGCCCATCAGATGAGACAAACATGAATACTTATATTAATCCCTTTTCTTTTGTGATTCGGCACAATGAACACAATCTGTTCATTAGGATACATGATTTTGATGGTTTGCTTTTAAAGAAAAGCTTTTCTTTCCTCCAGTTTTCTTAAAATCAAAGTTTGTCTGTCAAATAGGGCAAATATGGATACTTGTAATAATTTACACTATTTTTGTGACTAGCCACCATAAACATGTTGTCCATGCTAGGATACATGATATTGATGCTTTGGTTTCCTAAGAAAAGCTTTAGTTTCCACCAATATCCTTAGAATCAAAGTTTATCCGTTAAATGAGACAACCAATGATTCTTGTAATAACTTTCATTCTTTTTATGATTGGCCACCATAAACATATTCTCCTTATGGATATGCATAATATTCATGCTTTTGATTTTCCAAGAAAAGCTTCTTTTTTCCATCATTTTCCTTAAAATCAATGTTCATCCATTACATAAGACAAAGATTAATTCTAGTAATTATCTCCATTCTTTTCCATATTAGCCATGATAAACACATTCCCCACACTAGGATACATGATTTTGATGCTTTGGTTTCCCGCCAAAAGCTTTTTTTTTGCACCATTTTCCTCAAAATTAAAGTTCTTCTATCAAATGGGACAAACATGGATACTCATAATAATTTACATCCTTTCTACGACTAGCCATAATAAACACATTCTCTACATTAGGATACACGATATTGATGCTTTGGTTTCTCATGAAAAGCTATTTCCTCCACCACTGTCCTTAGAATCGAAGTTTGTCTTTCAAATGAGATAAACATTAGTTCTCATAATAATTTCCATTCTTTTTGCTATTGGCCACCATAAATAATTATCTTCTTTAGGATACATCATAATGACATGTTGGTTTCACAGGAAAACTTTTTCTTTCCACTAGTTTCCTTTGAATCAAGGTTCACTTGTCAAATGGGATAAATGTGGATGCTCATAATAATTTACATTTTTTTTTTGTGATTGGGCCCATAAACATGTTCTTTTCATTGGGATACATGATATTGATGTTTTGGTTTCCCAAAAAAGCTTTCCTTTTCCACCATTTTCTTTAGAATAAAAGTTCATCCATCAAATAAAACAAACATGAAATCTCCTAATAATCTCCTTTCTTTTATGATTAGGCACCATTAACATGTTTTCCTCACTTGGGTACACAATTTTAAAGCTCTAGTTTCATAGGAAAAACTTCCTTTCCATAATTTTCCTTAAAATCAAAGTTTGTCTATCAAATATGACAAACTTTGATTCTTATAGTAATCTCCATTCTTTTTGTGATCAGCCACCATGAACACGTTATCAATTGCAATAACATGATATTGATTCTTTTGGTTTCCTAAGAAAAGCTTTTCTTTCATCTTTTCCCTTAGAATAAAAGTCCACCAGTAAAATGGGACAAAGATGGATCCTTGTAATAATTTTCATTCTTTTGGTGATTGGCCACTGTAAACATGTTTTCTGTAGTGGCATACATGATATTGATGCTTTGGTTTCAGAAGAAAAGCTTTTGTTTCTCTCATTTTCTTTAGAATCAAAGTTTATCCATCAAATAAGATAAACATTGATTCTTGTAATAATCTCCATTCTTTTTGTGATTGGGCATCATAAACACGTTCTCTGCACTAGGATACATGACATTGATGCATTGGATGCCAAATAAAAGTCTTTCATTGCCCCATTTTCCTAAGAATCAAAGTTCATCCATCAAATAAGACAAACATGATGGCCCACTGTAAAAAGGCTTTTCTTATTGGGATACATGATATTGACACTTTAGTTTTGCAAGAAAAGCTTTTTTTTTCCACCATTTTCTTTATAATTAAAGTTTGTCTGTCAAATGATATAAACATGGATTCTCACAATAATTCCCATTCTTTTTATGATTGGCCATAATAAACACATTTTCCTTATTAGGACACATGATATTGATGTTTTAGTTTCCCAGAAAAAGCTTTTCTTTCCTTTATTTTCCTTAGAATCAAAGTATGTTCGTCAAATGAGACACAATGATATTCCTAATAA
>JBBYHK010029871.1:0-10047 GCA_038382065.1 Adansonia grandidieri | reverse complement strand
TTCATCTACGCCAGTAATGGGGTGCCAGTTTACCCCACGCGTTTATCTGAGAGGCTCTCCTTTTAAACCCGTCCCTCCACATTCTCTCTCTTTCAACTGGTTCTTGCCTTCCGACTTTTCTCTCATTTTCCCATATGCTTATTTTTATTTGTGTTTTTCTTGTTTGGTTTCTTGGATTCTTCCATTGCGGTTAATTGATGCAGTTCTTTTTACAGTTGGTTATACTGAGGAGTTATCTTAGATTAGAAGGATATTAAGAGGAAGTGAAAATATATTCCGGTTATCGGTTCTTGACTTTCAGTTGATCGTTTAGGCCTAATTCTTCCTTTTCTTTTTGGGACATATATTATGAGAAAAAGAAGTTCAATTTCAAGTCAAGGCTTTGTTCCCAGAAAGTAGTTATAGATGTCTGATCATTTCTTTAAAATATGCTATCAAATGTGTGTCAATTTTGTTGAGTCTTCTAATATTGTTGGACTAGTTATAGGTTTAGGTTAGGTGGGTTGATTTCTATGTTTTCCATCACACACACATACACAAAGGAAATTGTGTTTTCAAGCTTCCTGTTGTTTTGGAACAAAATTATCCTATTGACAGATTGTCTATCCATCGCCAAATGTCTAAACAATGTCGCATATTAAAGGCTCAATGTGAGCTTCCACACTCTGCATTCCAGCCTTCAGCTTCTGTTCATCAGCTTCCATGCCCTGCATTCCAGCTTGTATTCCCAGCTTCTGTTTCTTAGCTTCGGTTTCCAGCTTCTATTTCATCTGAGCTTTCTTCCTTTCATCCAGCATTTCCACAGAATTCATCACAAACAAGCAAAACAGAAAGAAGATACATGATTTTAAGGAAAACTCACTGGTTCATCAGTGTTTTAAATTTCTTGTGTTTTTCTTGGACATGAAGGAATATTTTCCATTGGCTCTTGTTCATGACATTCCCATCATATGATATTGGTGGTGATGGTTTCTAAGTTGTAGGTATCGTGAGATGGTTTGCTCTGTGCACCCTTCCAAGTTGCCTACTGTTCAGTGTTTGTCTTGTGTAAAACTAGAACTTCCAGTCAGTCAGAGTTGCCATTGCTCTCCAATGTGCTTCTCAGATGCGTGGCAAAGGCACATGTAGCATCATCGTTGTGCAACTAAAACGATAACATAGGCTACAACTGATGGTCAACCGGCAGTAAGAAGGCTTAGGTGTTGTGGCTCGTGGCCAGACTTCTGTTGTGTCCTATTACTTGGTGAGAATGAATTGATGGTAGATCAAGAAGGGAAAGTTTCGATCAAGGTGGGCTCTTATAAAAGTTATGAAGCTTCAATGGATGATGTTGGCTTCATTCTTAGGCTAGAATGTTCGGCTGTGGACCATGGCGTTGGCCACTACCAAGCCTGGACCATAACCATGCAAACATAATTTTACCATTTTCTTTCTTGCGTCTTCACCTTTGAAAAATCAAAACCAAAGATATATTCAATAAATAAAAATAAACTTTTTTACCTTTGAGAGCATAAACATCATCAATTGTATAATAAGAATTAGTGTTAGGAACTTATCTTTGTTCACCAGTGATTAACTTAAGTCTCCACGTCATCTTCCAAATCTTTGAGCCAACCTTCTTGTTGTAGGCAATTTATGGGCTTGATTATAGTATTAAATTCTGTGCTTGACACACTATCACCTTGTCCTTTATTCAAATATCAAGAACTTTAATCCCAACCATCCAATTCAAATGCAAGTTTCAAGAGGCTCATTATCTCTCAACCTTAATGCTGTTGGAATGAATTCAATTGTAGGTGATACATCCATGCGTCGGCCTAGATATAATTTGCTTTAAATATTTGTTTCAACGCCAAGCATGTCTGTCTGTTTGTCTTCCTTACAGCCTTCAAGACATAAACGCCCCACAGAGAACGAACATGCATCTATTCTCCGCTTACACATTATTTTCAACAAGCCTTCGCCTGGATCACATGACTCAACTCATAACTTGGAACGGGCGAGCCAAGAGTAAATGCCTACTGTCTTCATGATTGGTACTGGAATAGGTTCCATATTTAAATCAAGCACATAAAATATTTTCATCACTTGGGTCTCTGTCAACGCCTTGTTTATCAATATAATCATCAATGCCTTCGTATAAATTTCTTATATAAGTTCGAAGTAAAAGCTTACAATTTTTAGTACGTGGAGAATTTAAAAAAATGAGAAATTGACGAAAGCTTCAAGACATGTGACATTGTCATTTTTTTTAAGGTTTTATTTGCTTCCACCATTAATTTAATATGCAAAAAGATTATTGAAGTATAAACCTCAAGGATACAATGAAACCCAGTGATTGATAACATTTTGCGTTAACAACATCAATCCATCGTTTGTGTAGCAAAATTATCAAAATTTTATTTGTAATTTTCTATGTCTTCCAAAACATAAGGATCTATTTATGAACAACTAAATGTCCTTTCATATAGACATAACTATCAAAATACATATTTGTTTAGATCGTCACATCACTTAATAAACAACTAAGATATTCCATATAAAATATTGAGAGACACAACTTTATAATTTTTGAAGACATAACCTTTCACAATATTTTGAAAATGTTTCAACAATTACATCTGTGTAGAGAATATATGAAGAAATAGCATCGGGCATGTTGTACACAGTTGTGGAGTCAATCTCAAACCACATTATTAGACAATGACGTCTGCAAGCACACCCCATTCATATACTTTCTGGCAGTCTCGCTACCTAATTTTGTAACCTTGTAATCGATGCTGATGATAACATGAACTTCTTTTTTTTTTTCCCCCTTCTCTCTGCTATATAATCTGTGTCAGTATTCTAAATCAGTCTCAATTAATCAATCCTTGCTTGATGGGAATCAGGAGCTATTTTCTCATTTTATACCAGACCAATCCCCGCCGTAGCATTACAGCATGTCTGATGCATCTAAATATTGCCAATGACTGGCATTGTAGTTGGCGTATGTAACTAGAAAACCTAGAAGGGTTTCAATGCATCTGTAAAACTCTGAAGTTGGGGAACAAAAGAATTTAAACTTTGTCTTAGCTTGATTACCTTGCACTTTATATTCAAATCTACACCCACTACAACTATCTATCCCAGAGTGAAGCCAATACATGCTAAGCCATCTTGAGTTATATTAGCTGCATTAATTTCTGATTGACCTTCATAGACCCATTCAGGCTACTCCTGTTTAAACAATGAAGATACAGGCCAGAAAACGAATTCTCTGGCTTTTGCTCTTTCATCTGGATGATCAGAGACTGTTTAGTGATGTAACAGGAAAAATAATTGAATAAACAAGCGCTGATTATGGAGTGATGTGGTTTAAGAAGACAGGTACATTGTAATTGAGGTTTCAGGTTGCATTTAGCTTTTAGATTGAAACAGGTAAAGCATGAGAGGGAAGAGGGGGCTTTTAAGGGATAGCTATGCATGTATACAGGAAAGCCAGTCAGATTTAATAGCAAATTGAATTGGTGGAACTTAGTGAGCCACCATAATATCTGATTGCTTAAACAAAATTAGAAATATAAAGCATTAGCATATCTATATTATAGAAGGCAGTACACTATAATTATGAAAGTTAGTTTCATCTCTCTGTCATTTTGCATTGGAGATTAAGAAGCTTATACTTATCAGGTAATTACTCTAGACAAGACTATTTAGATTTTCAAGATGAATTTAGTTAACGTAAATTGGAGTGGTGGATATGTTACCGTAGACTTGAAACCTTGATGATGGTGATGATCTTGACGATCCTTAATAGCACAGGAGGCTGAGCCTTTGCTTGAATAGTTTTGGAGGGCCTTTGTATGGTGGGTGCGTGAATTTGCAGTTAGGGCATGCAGGTGCTGACTTGCAGAGCATCACCAACATGTGGCACCGCATGCGCACTGTTGCTAACATCTCTTGCTGTTCTTCCTCCTCCACTGCCGACCCTAAAAGGTTCTGCGTTAATCCTCCCGTTGATGAGTTGATCTTCTTATAAACTGAACCAGTCCTCATCGGGCTAACAGAGTTGTGCTTGTTGAATTGGTGATGATGATCTGTTGCATCAATTTTCCTTACTGAATCGCATGGTAGGTTTAACTGAAGGTCCAAGCTCATGTGACCTTCAGGGCTTGGGGGCTTAGGGCTTCTTCTTGGATCCTTAGAAGTTCTCGTCTGGGTCCTTGTATTGTAAAGGTATATCTGCCCTGACTGCACACAGAGGAAGACAAAACAATAATAAGGTTATTAGTATTGTTTATGTAACAATATTACGACAGCTGAGATAATCTTGGAATGTGAATATATACCTGAATATCAAAAAATCTTTGCCACTCCGAAGGCAATAGAGTCTCAAGATGTAGGTCCTAATCAAACACTGATTTTGTGCTTTTTCTGCTTTTGATCGCCTGTCGAAAATTTCCACTTCATCACCTTGGGTCTCCTCCAACTTTCTCTTTCTTTAATGAATTCTCTAACTCCGGAGTTGTTGTCCTTCTCATGTCTGAAGAGAGGGAGGCATGAAAAGAAACCATATGGAATTACTCCAAAGCTATCAATCTTTCTATCTTTTCCGAGAAAGTGATTGAATGGGTCAAATGTATAGATGGTTATATAGGCTAAAATTTGGGTTGGAGCATATAACTACAAAGGAAGAACCAAGACTAAGAGCGCAAGTTTTTTAAGGCAGAAATTAAGCAAAATGGCCTACCTATGCTATGCCTGACTTGCATTCCAGGTTGGCTCTTCAATTATCTACACCTCTAAGCTGCTGCCTTTCTAAGCTAAAAGATGTGAAGTTCTAACCCTGCATTTCAACTTATCTTGATGCCTCCTAAAAGCACTCTCAAAACACCAAAACTTTAACTGTGCTTACATTTGTCAATACATAATCTTGCCGTAGGTTTTTTCAAGCCATGTTTGAAAGAAGTAATAAACTCAAAACCTGAGCCAAGCTAAAAGCCAAAAGTTTTAAAAGTGTTTTGGGTACTTAAGAAAGGCGGTGAGAGGCGTCGAAGGGAAGGGGAGAGCCTGTATATGGTTGGAGGAGGAAGGTCTTGTATTGAATGCCAATGGATCTTTAATGGCATAATAAGTCAACTTCCACGATCGGGTCATTCAAAGAACTAAAACTCTTAAAGCTTTCAACACCCTCTTTTCCCTATTAAAAATATCTCGTGACCTATATCGATTCAAGTGTTTGCTAATAAGTATCAAGCATTCTTTAAAATTCATAATAATATTGTATTAAATACGATAATTAATAATTTTATTTATTATTTTTAATATATTAAATATAAAATTATTATATATAATAATTTTAAATAATACCCATAAAGCATTAGTCAGCAAGATTAATCACTCCAAGAACTCTAGCTTTTAAAGGGCCATACCTAAATCAAGTGTCAACTGTACTCCATGGTGAGGGTGTTCTAAGTAAGTCCACCTGCCTGCCTGCCTTCCTTCATTAACTCCCCCATCTTGAATTCACTTAAATGCAAGAATTCAAGGGGATGTAACATTGGAAACCCTCTTCTGTTTTGGTGCTCTCAACCCACCTCTTCTTTATGTTCTTTTGTTCCTTTCTCTCTCTCTCTTTCTCAATTTTAATAATTTCAAGGGTTTTTAAATCACTTCCCATTTTATAAAAATAACTTTCAGATTACATTTTTATCAACAACTTCAAGTTTTTTATGGAGACATACATATTTTTCCTGATATTTGGCATTGTTGTTAATGTGGCTCTAGCTAATTAGGTTATTTGTTGAAGTTTATTAATTATTCGAAGAAATTATAAAACAAAACGGTCGCATTAATTAATATAGAAGGTTGCTTTGTATGTAGAAACATAGTTTTATAGAAGCAAACTAGATTATAGCTAATAATATTCACAACCTATGACCCATGTCTATGTATAAGTCTCCCTTGTCATTGTTTAATAGGGGAAAGGAAAAGCACTTGCACTTGCACTTGCTTTCTTCTTTGGCTAATGGTGCTGCTAATTATACTGCTAACAGTTGGTTGCCAATGTTTGGCTTGATGTTGAATGAGCTATCATTCCTCAATCATTTGAGTTAGCATCATTTCTGGCTGCATCACTTCTCATCTGGCTTTTCGTTCCTAGATATGCCAATGTTTGGCTTGATGTTGAATGAGCTATCATTCCTCAATCATTTGAGTTAGCATCATTTCTGGCTGCATCACGTCTCATCTGACTTTTCGTTCCTAGATATGATCATTTTTTATTCACTGTAGAAGATTTGAGTTCTTTATTTCTGTGCCCGCGATCTGTTCGTCATTTGTCTGACTTAAAATCGGTTCTATCGTTAAAAAAAAAAAAAAACCTAAAATAAGTTCAAAATATCACCTTTTATATTTATACTAAAGTCAATACCACTGACCAAAAAATACATATTTTTATTAATTATTTACTATATTTATCACTTATTCAACGTTAAACATATTTTTTTCATATTTGAAATTATCTTAATTTAAATTAACTAGTTAATGAGTTCAATCAATTGAATAATTGAATAGGCAATCGAAGGTTACACTAATTTCATTTTCTTTTGGGTTTTTTAACTTCGGTTTTGAGTATATGGACATTTTTCAGATATTTTCACATATATATAAGCTCTTTTCAAATTCCTTAGTAAAATATATTATAAATATATGCAAATATACTTCCATTACATGCATATAATTATATACAAATATAAATTTAAAAATTATAAATATTTAATGTAAAAAAATTTTAAACATTAAATAAATAAAATAAAAATATTTTAAGAAATATAGTAAATTATTATTAATTAAATTCAATAACTTATTTTAGTAAATATATTTTATTTTTAAATGTAATTCTAAAAATATAAAAAGGATCAAGACAAAAAATTAGAAATTAGTTTAAAAAACAAATAAGTGAAATTTAAAAAAATATATATTGTACCAGCTAGTACATACCACTACTGACCCGTATTAACTAGTACAAATTAGGATAAGCCAATTCGATTGGTACAAAAAAATGATATAATATTAATATCATTTCGTTTTAGCTTAAAATTAATACATATTGATTGGTACTATTACAATACTGACTATAGTTGTTTATGCAAGTTTTGATTTTTTTTTTATTTCATTTATTTAATTCTCAATCTAATTTTTAATTTTTTATCTGGATATTTTTATCTTTTATAATTATTAAAATAAAATAGTTTATTAAATTAAACCAATAAATTTAATTAATAATTTTTAAATGTTTTTAAGTATTTATTTTATATATTTAATGTTCAAAATTTAGATATTAAATATTTATAATTTTAAAATTTATATTTACACACATATACACAGCACACACGTACACATATATATGTATATATGCACACACACAAACTTAAGCAATTAAGTATATTTGTATTTGTGTATTGAAGAACTTGTTATGTGTATGTGGGCATATATGAAAAATTCTGGTAAATCCCAAATGTTAGGTTGAAATACAATATCAAACAAAAAATGATAAACCTATCACTACGTTAGTGGCTATTTTCTTTAAAGCGCTGAATTCATTTTTTCACATCTTTTATTTCAAGTCTCATCGGATATTTTAAACCCTGCAACATCTCTGTTTGTGTTAATTACAGAAAGGTTACCCTAAAATTACGGCCGTCAATTAAGCGTGTCAGGCTGATTTCAAATTAAATCATTTTGAGTTTGATCATTTCGAGTTTTAAAATTTTCAGATCATTTTCAGGTTCTAGTCATTTCGGGTTCGAGTCATTTCGGTTTCAGATTTTTTTGGGTTCAAGTCAATCAGGTTTAACACTCGGGTTAATCGGGTTTCGGTTATTCTGGATTCGAATCAATCGGGTCTAATATTCGGGTTAAATTGGGTTAGAATCATTTTAGATTTGAATTTAAGTTAATCAGGTTTAACAGTTGGATTGGTCATTTTGAGTTCGGGTCAATCAAGTTTGATATTAGATTTACACATGTTCAGATCATTTGTGTTTATTTATCAATTTTAAAATCAAATCAGATTAAATTTAAATAAATTATTTGTCTGAGTCATATTTAATTAAAATTTTATTGAAATATAAAATAAATATATTTTAAATACATATTTTAATTTTAATAAAATATATATCTCTGACTCAATTTTTTATTTCTTTTCAAAATCAGGTTATTTTTCAAATTCAAGTATCAATTTTACTTAAATAATTATTATCATTTAATAATTTTTTAGTAAATATCACTAACAAATTTGTTAACAAGTAAATATTATCATTTAAATTGTTGTAAAATAAAAACAAAAATCTTATTACGGCTAAAATGGGATTGTTGCCTAACAAAATTTTAACCAAACTAACTTAAGATCTAATACACCAAAAAAAGTTAACCCATTAACCTATTATCCATACTCAATTTTAAATTAATTAAACTTAAAAATATTAATTAAAAAAATAAAAAAAAAAGTTAACTCATTAACCTATTATCTTTGGCAATGGAGGGATGATTTTTATTTCTTTCTATTAAATATAGTTTTATCTGCTATTGAGATCATATGATATTTTGAGTTTCAACAATAGAAGTAGAAATGCTCTTAAAATAATCTCTTAAATATTTGCTTGCTAAAAAGATTTTTTTTGCAAAGTATAAATTTTATAAGGAATGTTGGTCTTATATTTTGATTCGACCAATAAGGTTATGACTTATTTTTTTTATTGTAAATTTTTTATGTTTATAAATAAAAGGATGCAAAATATATCAGTATGTTTCAGTATTGAATTTTCAAATATTACCGAATTTAACTATCAATTCTAAACATCTTACAAAACTATACAAGAGTTTTTTTTAAATGTTCACTTGCTTGAATATTAAATTTTCAATTGATTACGATTTCAATTTTTTTTAATTCCCTTATTCAGGAAGCCAAAGAAATAAAAATATTTTTGATCTTTAACAATGATAATTGCAATTTGTTTATCATACCCAAGTGACAAGTGAAAAATTATAAATAAAATAATAATAGTTATATACAATATTTTTACAGCTTATAAATAAAACAACGAAAATCATTTCTTTTTATTACAATAACAATTTAAAACATTTAAATAAATTAAATATTAAAAATTATTAGAATAGGCACATTTATAATTATTGCATTATTTTACATAAATATAAAAGAATAAAAATGGAGAACATAATCAATTTACACATACCAAATGGTATTTGTATACTTTGTCATAATATAATATAATTACAAGTTATGAAATAAAATAATAAAATAAATTAATAATTTATGTAATAAGTATTGTTCGTAAGAACATAATGCTTTTGAAATAAATTATATTTAATTTAAGTTTGGATTATTTCGAATTAATTATTCGAATCGTTTCAAGTTTATATCATTTTAAAATCATATTATTTCAAATTTATAATCATTTTCAAATTTGAGTTAATTAATTTTGAGTTACTAATTTTTTATCAAATAGGTTAAATTTAATTAAAATTCAAATTAACTGATTAAATTTTTTAAATTCGATACCAACCTGGAATGCTACTGCTGTGTACGCAAAAGGGGATGGGAACACTTCTAGCTTGTGTGAATATCTAAATCTAAAGGCTCATAAAAAAACTAAAGAAGAAAAAAAAAAAAAGAAAGGTGTGTATCACGTTTCACACCCAAAGTCCAAAGGGGGCAATGACCATTAAAACAACCAGAGTTGACTGCTTGACTTTGAATAATGCCCTAACAAACATAAACTACTTGAATACAAAGACTTAGAGACTTGGACGCAATTCAACCCTGGAGCGAACAATGGGTGGGAGACTGTATAGTTAGTTTGAGCGTACTGGAAACTTTCAATGGTCCATCATAAATTACTAAAATACAGAGACTTAGTTGCAATTCAACACTGTAGCGAAAAATGGGTGAGAACTTGTAGACTTAGTAGTTAGTTTAAGCGTAAAGGAAACTGCAATTAACTTATATATAAACGTCATAGCAAGGATGTTATTTGCATGCAA
>JBBYHK010029850.1:0-10048 GCA_038382065.1 Adansonia grandidieri | reverse complement strand
CAAATCAAGAATTACAAGAATTTACAAGATCATAATAGTAGTGGAAAATAAAACAAGATTTCAAGTCGGATTCCTTTAGGATTTATAGTTTGTGATATACATGTTAGCTCAAGAACTTTATATGACTAAGAAAATTTCAAGATTGAGATAATACCTCTTTAAAGACTCTTAACTTTAAGGGTCAAGATCCTACAAGAAGATAAGCGCAAGGTCAGCAACTTCAAGGACCATTTGAGATCACTAGCATTTTAAGTGTAATGCCTCCAATGGTAATCCACACAAAATAATGCTTTCAATTTTCTCAAGATTCAGAGTTTCTTAAATGATAGCTTGAAGATGATCTTGATTTCAAACGAAAGATAAAGGTGCTAGCTTTTCACTCTTAAGGAATCAAAAACTTTCTTGATTACAAAGAAATGAAAAATAGCACCAGCAGAACTCATAAGTATAAAGTGCGGCTAGGGTTTATTTTCTTCGCCAAAACTTAGGGTTCCTCTTAACTTTCACGGAACTCAAATTTCTAGCAACTAACAAAGTAGAAATTAGGTTTTTACTACTGAGTGGTTGGCAACCCAATATAATGTTAAATAAGGAGGTTGTTTGATCAAGATTAAACTCTTCTAGTCTAGGTAAAACCTTTTTACCTAAACCTACCGGGATTGGGCCAAGCAACTAATTAATTAGTATCTTGACCTACTCTAACATTAGTTAGGTTTTGTTAATTTAGGCCAAGTCTAGTTCATGCCTAACTGGGCTTTGTTCAAAACAAGGCCTATTATATTAACTAACTAGGGTTTCAGTGAACCTTAAATTTATTTACAAAAATATTAATTCTCAATTAAATTTCCTATCTAAGTAAAAATAATTTTCCTTCATGTAAATTCACTTAAATAACTATCATGTAATTATTTAATTCACCAAGAATAATTATCTAATATTTATCTTAGTAACAAAGAATAATATGTGGTCAAGATTAAGATAACCTTAAAGATGTCTATAGTTAGACATTGTAGACATTCTTATCTTTCTTATGATATCAAGACATCCTTAATTAGATCTGATAAATCTAATTTATATCTTAATCAAATATTTATTGAACCAATTTAATTAAGTCTTCCAAAATTTACCTTTTATTTTAATTAAGTCAAACTTAATTAAATCCTTGTTTTAGTCTAATTCACATGACTTGTTTTGCGTGACCCATTAGGTTCTCAACAAGTTGGCAATGAACATAATTAATCTTGTTAATCATACTCATAGATCAAGAGTGAGATCTGACAATCCATCATGACCCCCCAAATATTGAAGAGTCAAAGTGACCTCAGTAAAACCTTTCAATGTCTAGCCTATTAATGTAATTTGATCATTTTACCAAATATGTCAGAATCAGCATAGGCATGGTGTAGTTTCTACTCATGCTTCAATCCATATAAGTTCTCGTAGCTCATGGTTAACGATGTTGTTAGCTCAAGGAAAAGATTGAACTAAGAAGCGAGTGAATTGGTTCTACAAGAACTTGACAAATGTGAAATAAATTGAAAATAAAAAGTAGTTAAGGGTAAGAAAAACAAATAATCAATATATAAAGGTTCGATCTTTAAACCGACACCTATGTCCTCTCTTTTTAGTACTTTCTTACCAAGCTGATTTCCACAATTCACTAATGAAATTGTTTACCTTTAAAGCTAAGGTATAACCTTACACCTTTATCTTTTAACGCTTAGATAGAACCTTTCAATCCCTTTAAGAATTCTACCTTAAATTCTCAAATGTTTTCACTCACTTTCACACAACCTTTTTGGTGATATAAATGAAGTATTTGCAAACAAATTGAACCTCTAGTAGGTGGATGTTTGCTGGAATTTAAGTACAAGGTGAATGAGATACAAGTAGACTTGAAAAAGTATGAATTTGATGTAAGAAAAATGAAGAAATTTAAAGATTTTGAGCTTTTGTTGTTCAATGCTTGATTGACCTTTACATCTCTTGTTTCTTCAACTGTTCGGAACCTCTATTTATAGCTTGAAATTGATTTATAGATGTTGCGAATTTAATGTGGTGGTTGGAGAGCCGTTGTAGCCTTCATAAATGCTTGTTCTGTTCAGATTCACGCTATAGTATCGATACAAGAATTAAAAAATTGACTGTTATAGCCTGTTGCATCGATACAGAGGGCTGACTATCAATACTTGCCAAGCTGTATCGATACAGACACACCTGTATCGATGCATTCGAGGGTTTTAGCCAAACCTTAGCTACTGCCAAACATTGTATCGATACATATGGGGTGAGTATCAATACTCACTGCAATGTATCGATACATGCTGATAAGTATCGATACAAATGAGGGTTTTAAGCATAGTATACATTTATGCATTATGCTGATACATACTTTTAAAATCCTTTGTAAAATGAATTTTCTTGGCTTGATATTGACTCAAACATATATAAAAAATATTCTAAGTATAAATAAACATTTTGGAACATATAATTTTGAGAAAATACAAACTTAGTACTTTTTCAAAATGTTTTTCAATTTTAACACAAATACCAAGTTGAGTATAAATTAATTTAGCTTAAGTTGTTCGTTATATCAAAACCAAAATTGATTCAAAGCTAACATATGTGAATTTAGAGAAGTGATTTCTTCTAAATTCCTCACACTTTGGCCAAAGATTTATCCCTATTAACCATAGCCAATAACTATAAGATATTTTCAATGTCATTAGGAATAGTGACTCCTTTCTAGATCACTCATCTATCTTTGTATGTTTCATGTCATACCTAAAATACCCTACCTTTGGCATCAATTATTGCAACTTGTTTTTGATAGATCAAATTATGACACTCACCATACCAGATGACCTAGTATCACAAGTCAAAGGACTAGTTACATGACTAGCACATGAGACCATTTTCATATACACTTGAGTGACTAATACCAAATTGCATTCTCACATTGGCCATATTTAGTGAACTTGTTTCCACAAAATAAGCACCTATATGCCATCCCAAGTATCCTTCATACTTTAGCCTATTAGACGGGTGCTTACTTTATAAGTGAAAAAAAAAAAAAACAAGTACTAGTCTTTGAGCATTACTAATGCCTCGTCTTGGCAATATAGTGACCTAAAACTGTTTTAGGAACATGGCTTGTATGCATAAGGTTCTTATAATTATAAGCCTTTATAATTCCTTTTGCAAGGCCTTATATCTTCCGTCAGTTTTACCTAATTAATAGTTTTATGATTACCAATCATGCCTCCAACATAAAGGAAAACCTTATATCACTATGATGTAGTTCTGGGTTTGTATCATTTAGTTTATGCCTTTACGTCCAATCTGATTGGCTCTAGGGCATATTTACTTACCTGTAATCCATACAATCAAAAACAAAGACACTCTCAAAAGTTGATATAATCTTATTCTAGCAAGATGATAAAAGTCTAAAGAATAAGCAATTTCATTTTGAATGTCGAATACATTTGAAGAATTTTTTTCTCCTTAAGCCAAAATGGGTGTCAGGAATAAAGCTCTTGTGTGTTCTCTTAGTGGCTAGTCTTCTCTTAAAAAATAATTTTTTTATAGTAAGGGTAGAGAAAATAAAAAGGCAAGAAAACTATGGTGGCAATATTGATAATAACTTATCAAAGATAATGCTTCAAGGATACCTTGTAGAATGTGCGACATATAAGGTATTTACAACCTAGGGTGTAGACACCTCATTTTGTTCGAGCCAACTTTTGGCATATTAGAACTTAATTGAAAGATGATAGAATCAAGAAAAAAAATGCAAACTTTAGAACCTAATTGAAAGATGATAGAATCAAGAAAAAAATGCAAACTGGGGATGATTGCTAGGTGCCATGTTGCTAGGCATTATTAGGCGACATGCCTTTACGAGAAATTTTTTTGGGAAGGTCTAAAATGCCTATGGGCCGAATTAAAGAAAAATGTAAAATAAGGCATCAAAGGCCACCTTTTATGGTGTCACCAAAGTAATTGGGATGAGTACATGGATCAATTTCTCACTATTTGTGACCAAGGTGAGGTAACTCAGAAAGCCACAGATACGTGCAAGTTATATTGGTGCATAAGTATTGATACGAGGCCTTTACGTCATCAGAAACTTGAATTTTCACATATAGTATCGATACAAGAGGGTTTGATATCGATACCTAAGGTATAGTATCAATACATAGCATGTTTGTATCAATACAGACCTTAGCAATACCTAAATTTATGATTTTTAGCAAAACGAATCGATACACTAGCATGAGTATCGATACAAATCCATAGAGTATTGATATAGGCCTTTAAGTCTCGAGATTGGAAACAATTTTTGCTCTTAATATTGATAGACACCTCATTGTATCGATACTCATGGGTAAAAATTACCTTGTGTACCACTATAACATGTTTTGTATCGATACACAAGGGCATTTTTACCCATTCAGACCATTTTTAGCCTAAAAAAACTGATTCAAGCATGTATTTTGCATAAAAAACCGTCATAATTCATTACAGACCTTGACTTTAGGCTATTATTGGATTTAAACAAATTTTTAGAGCTCAAATAGCCAATGACAAAGGTCACTTTCATGAAAATATGGTTGCAAGAAGACATGGCAGGCATATCTCCAGTTGTAAGCTTTTGTCGTCTTTCTGGCCATTGCTCTGCATGGTAGAACCAATGAGAAGAAGGTCAACTGAGCATAGTAGCTGGAGATGTCCACTAGTGCATGAATGAAAGATAAAAAATACCCTTGCCTTCTCTTCCAAAAGCATTGACTAAACCTTGAGTTTAAAAGAGGTGAGCAGAGGGACTCTTCTAATTATTCCCAAGAATCCCTCAGCAATCTCTAGTCTTAGAAACTCTCCCAAAACATTGTTTCATTGCCTTTCACTCTCAACCTTATTCCATTGCCGTAGTTCCCCCAAACCACCTCCAAAAAAACCTCTAAAACTCAACCTTTCACACATTTTCATCCTCAAAACACCTTACCATCAACCATATTACTAGAAACTTCTTCCTTTCATCTTTTTCTTGCCAAATAATAGCAAAAAGAGGGAAAGGAATGCGATTAAAGTCATTGTTTTAGGAAGGGATAAAAGTTTAAGCTTTTTTAGTATATATTTTAGCTTGTTCCATACATTTTTTGTTTTTTCATCTATATCATTTCAGTGAGCTTTTTATGCTGCCATGACCATCCTAGGACTCTTATGCAATATTGTTGCCTTGGTTGTGGCAATCTTAGGATCTTGATGACCCTCTTGATACCTTAATGTTGTTTGGATATGCAAACATGCCATGCTTCATTTTCATCATTATCATAGCCTTTGTTCATGCATTTCTTGCCATGTTCCTTTCATATTCACATATTCATCTCATATTTAAATGTTCATAACACGTATTGAGTATTCATGCATTTTCTTCTAGTTTAAGGAGTCTCATGTCATAAAAACGCTATTTTAACAACTTCAGCATGCTTTCCTCTGCTTACGCATGTTCATCTCATTTCTATGCATCTTATTTGTTATCTTCTTGTATTTTTGCCACCCACTTCCATGTCAAAATGTCACTTTTGTGTATTTGCATGTTTAGGTCATGTTCATCTTTGTGCATGTTGTGTTTTGTTCACGTAATTCCTGTCAAGATGCATGCTTGTTTGCTAAAAATTTGATCTTTAAAAGAAATCCCCAAGTTAAATTCATGCTACCTCCAATAGATAGAGGTTAGCATGGATTTAAGGTTTTATCATATTGGTCTTCCAATCTTGGGGATACATTAAACATTTCAAATCTAGATTCATGGCAAAATGAGTTTAAAGATATTGTTTTTCAAACAAAATTCCATTTTGGTAAAAAAATGTATACTAAGCCTTGATCTTGAGTTTAGGCACCTCTATGATGGCATGGTCAACGGGTTGTTTCATTGTCCTAAACCACTTTGGGACTGTGGAATGAATTTTTGATGCCCATGTTATTCAAGTCCTTGTGTGGTGGACGTTTGGATGTCCATAACTCGAATTCAACCCCTTAAGAAAATCGAAAAATCAAATAGTCTCTTGTTTTTACTTTGGCAACACTATGGTTTGAGTTTGAGAAATTATTTTTAAGTCATAAAAGATTTTTATTTAATTGATATTTTTACCTTAAAGGGCATCAAAATACCTTTCCAAGGTGTATTATGTGCCTTCAGATCATTCCGAATGAAAACAATAGGATTTCTCAAACCTTTGCTATCTGAAACCCCCAGAATCAGCGAACAGTTTTCTATTTGGGTCATTTTGGCCGAGAAATGATTTTTTTGAACTACTAGAATATTTGTCTCTAAAATTTCGCAAAATTCCCTTTCCAGAAAGATATTGTTCATGATTTAACGATCTTAGATGAACCTAAAATGATTTTTCAAAGTTCAGTGCATCTTTTTCTCTCCATAGACTGCTAGTGTCAAGATAGACCCAACTTCAAAAATTAATTCTGCCTAGAAAGTGATTTTCTAGGATTTTTGGAATATTTTTATATTAAACCTTATCGAGTCATCTTTCCAACGGTACCTTATTCACCCCTAAAGCCTTCGGATGAACACAAAATAAATTTGGAAAGGGAGATAACACAATGTTGTTCTTGTTTTTAACCTAATTTTTTAATCTCCTTTATAGAGACATTTGAATGCCTTGAAATGCATCCGATTGATTCCCTTACAAGGCAAGCCCTTTAGACTAGATCAAGGCTTAAGATAAAAATATATTTTATACAAATCTTTGATTCTTTTATTTTCAAAATCCTTTTTTTAAAAAAAACTTTTCTTTTAAAACGTCAAAAGTCTACATCTTTCGTGATACTCTAACCTTTATTACTTCAAGGGGATACTCAAACCCTATTTTTCACTAAAAAACTTGAATTTTCTCTATCGAATTTATTCTAGATTTCTAATTATTTTCTTAAATCATAAAAAATTTCATTTCTAGGGATACTCCAACCCTTCTATTCTGATGAGATACTCCAACCCCATTTTTCATTAAAAAACTTGAATTCTCTCTTCATTCCAAATTATTATCATGACTTTATCTTTGGGGATACTCCCACCCATCTCTCCGAGAGGATAATCCAACCCCAGCTTTACCTAAAAAAAATCCAAAAATTTTCTCTCTTTAGGATGCCTCGAATTGTTTTGATTAAAATATTTTTCGTCCCTCAAATTACCATCGAATCCAAACTCGTCTTTAAATTGTCATCCCAGTTATTCTTCAATAATTGATGACAATTATGAGATACATTATGATTGTCCCTCTTTCTTTACGTTCTTTTCTTTGTGAGTTTTTGTTTATGACATTATTATATTCTTTTACGTCTTACTAACACGTTTCTTTTTTGTAGTGATTATTGTGCATTCATATTTAGAACATATTTTCCAATCAAATTTACAAGGCAATGTTTCGTTTTAGTATCTCTCCAGTGCCTAATATAGAATATCTAAATTTTCAAAAATTTAATCCAAAAATTATTTTCATAAAAAATCTTTATGTTCCTCGTACCTCCGCAGCGCATAGGTGATGTCAAATTATCTTTCAAAACTAGGATTTACAATTTCCACAAAAGTTCATGTATTAAAGGAGATTATATCTAAATAATGAACAAATGGAACTGATTAAGCTAAAATCGAAGCGAGACATAATTAGTAGGTATCGATTTCAGGCATCGTGGGGGGTGCTAATCCTTCCCCACGCGTAACCAACTCTTGAACCCAACCAATGAAATCTTTAGACTTTGTAAACCTCGAGATCGATGTTTTGAGTTTTATAATTCAAAATATTATTTTCAATAGGCATCCAATCCTGCCTTGCTCGAAATGATCAATGTTGACTCCAAGTTTATGGCCACTTTGTGGTAGCCACCCAAGACTAGTTGGATGAGTGATCCACCCGATGGTCTTTCTCCCCTTCATACTACCACGTCTAATCCAAATCCCAATCCTGAGATAACTCAAAGGCTCGACCACCACCACTATCATACATTTTTAAGTTGGGCACTAAACCCTTCATATCGTCCGAAGTTTTAAAGGCGAGCACATGCTGACATAAGGTATATTGCCCCTTGCTACTAGGATTCCAATAAAATTCTTCCCTTTGCATTTTGGGATTTCTATAATTCCTTTTCTTGCCCCATGATTTAATTAAACATGTAGACACTGAATTTTTACTTGAGATTCTCGGTCTAAGTCTCAAGTCATTGAGCTTGGTAATTGGTTATGGTGTTAGTTATTTAGAGATCAAGCCCAATTTTGATTCAAGTACGTTTTGTTTTTTTGCCATTTTGGATTAAGCCCAATGTCTATGCATGTTTCCTTCACCTTGGTCATCAGTAACATCATTAAAGATGTTCGTGGGTTAGGCCAAGCGAAATTTGTATTGAGCCTAATTATAGTATTAACATCATTTATACTTGTCCAAGGCCAACTCAGCTCGAAATATGAGCTTAAAATTTTACTCAAGCTCACTTATACTCGTAAATAAGTAGTCCAAGTCCGTTTAAACCCGCTTATATATTTTTTTTAATTTAATTTTTAGTAATTTAGTACTTTTCTTTTATTAAGTTTCAAATTTTAAATAACTTAACATAGTTTTTAATGTTTACACTATAATATTATATACATGTATTCTTTATATTATAAAAATTACCTAATATGCAAAGAATAAATTTAATATATATTATATAACTGTAAAAAAAGTTGGGCCAAGCCTTAGCCTATTTTTAATCCGGCTTAATTTTTTTTTTTTTGCCTAAACTCTTTTTTCGAGCCTAAAACTTTTGCTCAAATCCTCTCAAACTTCAGAGGGGCCTCCGGGCCTAGGTGGATAACTCGATCCATGAGCTTTTTTAATCATCATCATTTAATTTATTATTATTATTATTATTATTATTATTATTACTATTTTTTTCCTCCTGTTTGTCAACTTGCTAATATTTCCTTAGCTTCAATTTGAAGCAATGATGTGATTGGCTAATCTTTAAATAACAAATACTAGAACTGCCAGAAGATCAAAGAATAAGAATAATAATAAGAAGAAGAAGAAGAAGAAGAAGAAGAATAGAGAAGATGCAGAAAGAAAGAGTTTCCTAGATTCAAATAATATTTCATGGCTGCCTTAACATACTCATGTGCCAGGCTTAAAAGTTCAAATATCCATTGCATGACATCATTTAACCAACCACTAATATTAACTAAACAAAAATTTAATCGCAAATAAAATAGCATTAACATAAATCCAATTGACCAATTTCTTACTGAGTGAATGAACCAAAGCCCAATGTCTTCCTTGACTTTTGGTTCTTATCAGATACCTTCCCTTCCAGAAGCATCCTTGTCCTCAAGGATGAAATGTGGGTAACAATGCTGGAGCTCATATAAAAGCTTTCAGGTTAAGTCTTTAGGAAAGCAATTACGTCATTGCATCAGAACTTCTGTAACAACCCTATTACCCTTTTTAATCATTCTTCTCTCCATATCTGCATCGATTCGTTCGCCATCAGACCTTCATCATCCAATATTGGCATATGGGATTGCACATGATGACTACCAACATGTTGTTTAAGCTGAGACACATGAAACACCAGTGAATTTTGGATCCTTCCAGCAGTGTTAGCTTCTATGCTACCTTCTTAATTCTTTCTACTACTGGAAAATATCCAAAAAACGTTGCCAGTTTAACAAGCTCTAGTTACTATAGATTCTTTTCAGTATAACTAAACTTTGAGATAAACCAATTCACCTACTTCAAATTCTTTTTCAGATCTTCTTTTATCCGCCTGTGTTTTCATCCTGTTGATTACTCTTTAAAGATGGAACTTCAGTAATTTGATGGCTACTTCTCTAGCCTATAGGCTATGGTCCACTGTTTAGTCATCAGGCTAATATGGCATATTAATTGAGACAGGTTGCCCATATACAATCTCTAAAACAGTCCAGTGAGCTGAAGGATGATAAGTGTTATTGTACCACCACTCTGCCATTGGAATACATTTAGCCTAGTTCTTAGGTCTC
>JBBYHK010029829.1:0-10049 GCA_038382065.1 Adansonia grandidieri | reverse complement strand
AATGTGGAGAACATGATTGTAGTGCCCATAACAAAAAGAATGGGGATTATTACGAGTCTCAAAGCTTGTCTAATTTCATAGATAAACATTAATTATAAGGAAAATGGTGGAAAGAAATGCTTTTCTTGCTCATACAAGCCATCAATGTCATGTATCCCAATGTAGAGAATGTGATTGTCGTGCCCAGTAACAAAAAAATATAGAGGTTCTTATGAGTATCCAAGTTTGTCTCATTTCATGGATGAATACTACGTATAAGGAAATTAGAGGAAAGAAAATCTTTTTTTGCTAATCTAAACCATCAATATCTTGCATCCCAATGTAGAGAATCCAATAACAAAAAAATGCAAAATTACCACGAGTGTCCAAGTTTATCTCATTCCACAGATGAACATTAATTATAATGAAAATGGTGGGAAGAAAAGCTTTTTTTGCCAATACAAAGCATCAATATCGTGTATCCCAATCAAAGAACATGATTCTAGTGCCTAATAACAAAAAAAAAAAATAGAGATTCATACGAGTATCCAAGTTTGTCTCATTTCACAAGTGAACATGCTTATATGGAAAATGATGGAAAAAAAGCTTTTTTTTGAAATCCAAGCCATCGATATCGTGTATCCCAATGTAAAGAACATGATTGTAAAGCCCAATAACAAAAAAATGGAGATTATTAAGAGTATCAAAGTTTGTCTCATTTCACGGATGAACATTAATTGTAAGGAAGATGGTGGAAAGAAAAAGTTTTCTTGCAAATCCAAACCATTAATATCGTGTATCCCAATGTAAAGAACATGATTGTAGAGCCCAGTAACAAAAAATGGAGATTATACAAGTATCCATGTTTGTCTCGCGGATGAACATTAATTACAAGGAAAATAGTGGAAAGAAAAGCTTTTTTTGCTAATCCAAACCATCAATATCGTGTATCCAAATGTAGAGAACATGATTGTAGAGGCCAATGACAAAACAAATGGAGACTATTATGAGTATCCATGTTTATCTTATTCCGTGGATAAACATCAATTATAAGGAAAATGGTGGAAATAAAAGCTTTTTTTGCAAATCTGAAGCATCAATATCATGTATCCTAATAAGAAGAAGATGATTGTAGTGCCCACAATAAAAGAAAGGAAATTATTACGAGTATCCAAGTTTGTCTTATTTCACGGATGAACATTAATTATAAGAAAATGGTGCAAATAAAAGCTTTTCTTGCTAATCCAAACCATCAATATTGTGTATACTAATGTACTGAATATGATTGTAGTGCCATAACAAAAAGAATAAAGATTATTACGAGTATCCAAGTTTGTCTTAATTCATGGATGAGCATTTATTATAAGCAAAATGGTGGAAAGAAAAGCTTGTCTTGTAAATCCAAGCATCAATATCATGTATCCTAATGTAGGGAACATGATTGTAGTGCGTAATAACAAAAAAAATAGAGATTATTACGAGTATCCAAGTTTGTCTCGTTTCACGGGTGAACACTGCTTATATGGAAAATGGTGGAAAAAAAAGCTTTTTTTCATAATCCAAACCATCAATATCGTTTATCCCAATGTAAGGAACATTACTGTAAAGCCCAATAAAAAGAATGGCGATTTTTACGACTATCCTAGTTTGTCTTGTTTCACGGATGAACATTAATTATAAGAAAAATGGAGGAAAGAACTGTTTTTCTCGCTAATCCAAACCATCAATATCATGCATCCCGATGTAGAGAACATGATTGCGTGCCAAATAACAAAAAAAATGGAGATTATTACAAGTATCTAAGTTTTTCTCATTACACGGATGAACATTAATTATAAGGAAAATGGTAGAAAGAAAAGCTTTTCTTGCTTATCCAAACTATTAGTATTGTGTATCCCAATGTAGAGAACATGATTGTAGTGCCAACAACAAAAAGAATAGAGATTTTTATGAGTATCCAAGTTTGTCTCATTTCATGAAGGAACATTAATTATAAGGAAAATGGTGGAAAGAAAAGCTTTTCTTGCTAATCTAGAGATCAATATCGTGTATCCCAATGTGGAGAACATGATTGTAATGACCGTAACAAAAAGAATAGAGATTATTATGAGTATCGAAGTTTGTCTCATTTCACGGATGAACATTAATTATACAGAAAATGGTGGAAAAAAAGCTTTTCTTGCAAATCGAATGCATTAATATCATGTATCCTAATGAGAAAACATGATTGCAGTGCCCATAACCAAAAGAATGTAGATTATTATGAGTATCCAAGTTTGTCTCATTTCACAGATAAACATTAATTATAAGGAAAATGGTGGAAAGAAAAGCTTTTCTTACTAATGCAAAGCATCAATATCGTATATCCCAATAAGAAGAACATGATTGTAGTGCCCACAATAAAAAGAATGGAGATTATTACGGGTATCCAAGTTTGTTTGATTTCATAGATCAACATTAATTATAAGGAAAATGGTGGAAATAAAAGTGTTTCTTGCAAATCCAAACCTTCAATATCGTGTATCCTAATGTAGAGAATATGATTGTAGTGCCAACAACAAAAAGAATGGAGATTGTTATGACTATCCAAGTTTGTCTCATTCCACAGTTGAACATTAATTATAAGGAAATGGTGTAAAGAAAAGCTTTTCATTCAAATCCAAAGCATCAATATCGTGCATCCCAATGAGAAAAACGTGATTGTAATGCTACAATAAAAAGAATGAAGATTATTATGAGTATCCAAGTTTGTCTTAATTCATAGATAATCATTCATTATAACCAAAATGATGGAAAGAAAAGCTTTTCTTGCAAATCCAAAGCATCAATATAGTGTATGCCAATGTAGAGAACATGATTGTAGTGCCTAATAACAAAAACAAATAGAGATTATTATGAGTATCCAAGTTTGTCTCATTTCACCGGTGAACAATGCTTGTAAGGAAAATGGTAGAAAGAAAACCCTTTTTTTGTAATCTAAACCATCAATATCATGTATCCCAATGTAAGGAACATGATTGTAAAGCCCAATAACAAAAAAATGGAGATTATTATAAGTATCGAAGTTTGTCTCATTTTACAGATGACCATTAATTGTAAGGAAGATGGCAGAAAGAAATGCTTTTTTTGCTAATCCAAAGCATCAATATCGTGTATCCTAATGTAGAGAATCCAATAACAAAAAAATGCAGTTTACCACGAGTGTCCAAGTTTATCTTATTCCACAGATGAACATTAATTATAAGTAAAATGGTGGGAAAAAAGGCTTTTCTTGCAAATACAAAGTATTAATATCGTGTATCCCAATCAAAAGAACATGATTGTAGTGTCCATAACAAAAAGAATGGAGATTATTACAAGTATCCAAGTTTGTCTCGTTTCACTGATGAACATTAATTATAAGGAAAATTATGGAAGAAAAGCTTTTTTTTGCTAATCCAAACCATTAATATCGTCTATCCCAATGAGAAGAACAGATTGTAGTGCCCATAACAAAAAGAATAGAGATTATTACGAGTATCCAAGTTTGTCTAATTTCATGGATCAACATTAATTATAAGGAGAATGGTGGAAATAAAAGCGTTTCTTGCTAATCCAAACCATTAATATTGTGTATTCCAATGTAGAGAAAATGATTGTAGTGCCAACAACAAAAAGAATGAAGATTTTTACGACTATCCAAGTTTGTCTCATTCCACAGATGAACATTAATTATAAGCAAATGGTGTAAAGAAAAGCTTTTCTTTCAAATCCAAACCATCAATATCGTGCATCCCAATGAGAAAAACATGATTGTAGTGCCATAACGAAAACAATGGAGATTATTACGACTATCCAAGTTTGTCTAATTTCACGGATCAACATTAATTATAAGGAAAATGGTGGAAATAAAAGCGTTTCTTGCTAATCAAAACCATCAATATCGTGTATCCTAATGTAGAGAATATGATAGTAGTGCCAACAACAAAAAGAATGGAGATTTTTATGACTATCCAAGTTTGTCTCATTCCACATATGAACATTAATTATAAGGAAATGGTGTAAAGAAAAGCTTTTCATTCAAATCCAATGCATCAATATCGTGCATCCCAATGAGAAAAACATGATTGTAGTGCATAACAAAAGGAATAGAGATTATTATGAGTATCCAAGTTTGTCTTAATTCACAGATAATCATTCATTATAAGCAAAATGATGGAAATAAAAGCTTTTCTTGCAAACCCAAAGCATCAATATCGTGTATCCTAATGTAGAGAACATGATTGTAGTGCCTAATAACAAAAAAAAATAGAGATTATTACGAGTATCCAAGTTTATCTCATTTCACAGGTAAACACTACTTATAAGGAAAATGGTGGAAAGAAAAGCTTTTTTTTTTAATCCAAACCATCAATATTGCATATCCCAATGTAGGGAACATGACTGTAGAGCCGAATAACAAAAAAATGGTGATTATTGCGAGTATCAAAGTTTGTCTCATTTCATCGATGAACATCAGTTGTAAGGAAGATGGCAGAAAGAAAAGCTTTTCTTGCAAATCCAAAGCATCAATATCATGTATCCTAACCAAAAGAATTGATTGTAGTGCCCATAACACGAATAGAGATTGTTACGAGTATCAAAGTTTGTCTCATTTCACTGATGAACAATAATTATAAGGAAAATAGTCGAAAGGAAAGCTTTTTTTGCAAACCCAAAGCTTTAATTTTGTGTATCCCAATAGGAAGAACATAATTGTTGTGCCCATAACTAAAAGAAGGGAGATTATTAGAGGTGTCCAAGTTTGTCACTTTCCATGGATAAATATTAATTATAAGGAAAATGATGGAAAGAAAAGGTTTTCTTGTTAACCAAAGCATCAATATTGTGTATCCCAAAGTAAAGAACATGATTGTAGAGCCCAATAACAAAAGAATAGAGATTATTACGAGTATCCAAGTTTGTCTCATTTTATGGATAAACATTAATTATAAGGAAAATTATGGAAAGAAAAGCTTTTCTCGCTAATCCAAACCATCAATATTGTGTATCCCAATGTAGGGAACATGACTGTAGTGCCAATGAAAAAAAGGATGGAGATTTTTCCGAATATCCAAGTTTGTCCTATTTCACGGATAAACATTAATTATAAGGAACATGGAGGAAAGAAATGCTTTTCTCACTAATCCAAACTGTCAATATCTTGCATCCCAATGTAGAGAACATGATTGCAGTGCCTAATAACAAAAAAAATGGAGATTGTTACGAGTATCTAAGCTTATCTCATTGCACAGATGAGCATTAATTTTAAAGACAATGGTAGAAAGAAAAGCTTTTCTTTATAATCCAAAGCATCAATATCGTGTATCCCAATGTGGACAACATGATTGTAGTGACCATAACAAAAAGAATGGAGATTATTATGAGTATCCATGTTTGTCTCATTTCACGGATGAACATTAATTATAAGGAAAATGGTGGAGACAAAAGCTTTTCTTGCTAATCCAAACTATCAATATCGTATATCCTAATGTAGAAAAGATGATTGTAGTGCCAACAACAAAAAAAACGAAGATTCTTACGACTATCCAAGTTTGTCTCATTTCACGAATGAACAATAATTATAAGGAAAATCGTGGAGAAAAAAAGCTTTTCTTGCTAATCCAAACTATCAATATCCTGTACCCCAATGTAGAGAACATGATTGTAGTGCCCAATAACAAAACTAAAATAGGTATTATTATGAGTTCTTATTTCACTGATGAACATTAATTATAAGGAAAATGGTGGGAAGGAAAGCTTTTCTTGCTATTCCAAAGCATCAATATTGTGTATCCCAATGTGGAGATCATGATTGTAGTGACCATCAGAAAAAGAATGGGGATTATTATGAGTATTCAAGTTTGTCTCATTTCATAGATGAACATTAGTTATAAGGAAAATGGTGGAAAGAAAAGCTTTTCTTACAAATCCAAAGCATCAATATCATGTACCCTAATGAGAAGAACATGATTGTAGTGCCCATAACAAAAAGAATGGAGATTATTACGAATATCCAAGTTTGTCTCATTTCACAGATGAACAACAATTATAAAAAAAATGGTGGAAATAAAACCTTCTTTTGCCAATCAAAACCATCAATATCGTGTATCCCAATGGAGAGAACATGATTATAGTGCCAACAACAAAAAGAACAGAGATTTTTACGACTATCCAAGTTTGTCTCATATCATGGATGAACATTAATTATAAGGAAAATGGTGGAAAGAAAAGCTTTTCTTGCTAATCCAAGGCATCAATATCGTGTATCCCAATATCGAAAGCATGGTTGTAGTGCCCATAACAAAAAGAATGGAGATTATTACCAATATCCAAGTTTACTTCATTTCACAGATGAACATTAATTATAAGGAAAATAGAGGAAAGAAATGCTTTTCTCACTAATCCAAACCATCAATATCATACATCTCAATGCAGAGAACATGATTGTAGTGCCCAATAACAAAGAAAATGGAGATTATTGCGAGTATCCAAGTTTGTCTCATTTCATGGATGGACATTTATTATAAAGAAAATGGTGGAAAGAAAAGCTTTTCTTGCAAATCCAATGCATCAATATCATGTATCCCAATATGGAGAACATGATTGTAGTGCCCATAACAAAAATAATTGAGTTTATTATGAGTATCCAAGTTTGTCTTTTTTTGTGGATAAACATTAATTATAAGTAAAATGGTGGAAATAAAAGCTTTTCTTGCTAACCCAAACCATCGATATCATGTATCCCAATGTAGTGAACATGATTGTAGTGCCAGGAACAAAAAGAATGGAAAGTTTTACGACTGTCCAAATTTGTCTCATTTCACAAATGAACATTAATTATAAGAAAAATGGTGGAACGAAATGATTTTCTTGCTAATCCAAAGCATCAATATTGTGTATCCCAATACGGAAAACATGATTGTAGTGCCCATAACAAAAAGAATAGAGATTATTACGAGTATTGAAGTTTGTCTCATTTCACGTATGAACATTAATTATAAGGAAAATGGACAAAAAATGATTTTCTTGCTAATCAAAACGATCAATATCGTGCATCCTAATGTAGAGAACATGATTATAGTGCCCAATAATAAAAAAATGGAGATTATTATAGGCATCTATGTTTGTCTCATTGCACAGATGAACATTAATTATAAGGAAAATGGTGGAAAGAAAAGCTTTTCTTCCTAATCCAAAGTGTCAATACCTTGTATCCCCATGTGGAGAATATGATTGTAGTGCCCATAACAAAAAGAATGGAGATTTTTACGCATATCCATATTTATCTTATTTCATAGATAAACATTAATTATAAGAAAAATGGTGGAAATAAAAGCATTTCTTGCAATTCCAATGCATCAATATCATGTATCCCAATATGGAGAACATGATTGTAGTGCCCATAACAAAAAGAATGGAGTTTATTATGAGTATCCAAGTTTGTCTCATTTTGTGGATAAACATTAATTATAAGCAAAATGGTGGAAATAAAAGCTTTTCTTGCTAACCCAAACCATCAATATCATGTATCCCAATGTAGTGAACATGATTGTAGTGCCAAGAACAAAAAGAATGGAGATTTTTACGACTATCCAAATTTGTCTTATTTCACGAATGAAAATTAATTATAAGGAAAATGGTGGAACGAAAAGATTTTCTTGCTAATCCAAAGCATCAATATCGTGTATCCCAATACGGAGAACATGATTATAGTGTCCATAACAAAAAGAATAGAGATTATTACGAGTATCCAAATTTGTCTCATTTCGCAGATGAACATTAATTATAAGGAAAATGGACAAAAAATGCTATTCTTGCTAATCAAAATGATCAATATTGTGCATCCCAATGTAGAGAACATGATTATAGTGCCCAATAATAAAAAAATGGAGATTATTATGAGCATCTATGTTTGCCTCATTGCACAGGTGAACATTAATTGTAAGGAAAATGGTGGAAAGAAAAGCTTTTGTTGCTAATCTAAAGCATCAGTATCGTGTATCCCCATGTGGAGTATATGATTGTAGTGCCCATAACAAAAAGAATGGAGATTGTTACGAGTATCCAAGTTTGTCTCATTTCACAGATAAACATTAATTATAAGAAAAATGGTAGAAAGAAAAGCTTTTCTTGCATATCCAAAGTGTCAATATCATGTATCCCAATACAGAGAGCATGATTGTAGTGCCTATAACAAAAAGAATGGAGATTATTACGAGTATCCAAGTTTGTCTTATTTCACAGATGAGCATTAATTACAAGGAAAATTATGGAAAGAAAAGCTTTTCTTACAAATCTAAGGCATTAAAATCATGTATCCTAACAAGGAGAACATGATTTTAGTGCCCATAACAAAAGGAATGGAGATTATTACAAGTATCCAAGTTTGTCTCTTTTCACAGATAACCATTAACTATAAGGAAACTAGTGGAAATAAAAGCTTTTCTGGCTAATCCATACCATAAATATCGCGTATCCCAATTTAGAAAACATGATTGTAATGCCAACAACAAAAAGCATAGAGATTTTTATGGCTATCCAAGTTTGTCTCATTTCACGGATGAACATTAATTATCAGGAAAATTGTAGAAAAAGAGCTTTTCTTGCTACTCAAAAGCATCAATATCATGTATCCCAATATGGAGAACATGATTGCAGTGCCTATAACAAAAACAATGGAGATAATTACGAGTATCCAAGTTTATCTTATTTTATGGATAAATATTAATTATAGGGAAAATAGAGGGAAGGAATGCTTTTCCTGCTACTCCAAACCATCAATATTGTGCATCCCAATGTAGAAAACATGATTATAGTGCCCAATAACAAAAAAATGAAGATTATTATGAGCATCCAAGTTTGTTTCATTGCACAAATGAACATTAATTTTAAGGAAAATGGTGGAAAGAAAAGCTTTTGTTGCTAATCCAAAGCATCAATATCGTGTATCCCAATGTGGAGAACATGATTGTAGTGCCCATAGCAAAAAGAATGGAGATTATTATGCATATCCAAGTTTGTCTCATTTCATGGATGAACATTAATTATGTGGAAAATGGTGCAAACCAAAGCTTTTCTTACAAAAACAAAGTATCAATATCATGTATCCCAACATGGAGAACATGATTGCAGTGCCCATAACAAAAAGAATAGAGATTATTACGAGTATCCAAGTTTGTCTCATTTCAAGAAAATGGTGGAAAGAAAAGCTTTTCTTGCAAATACAAAGCATCAATATTGTGTATCCCAACGTGGGGAACATGATTGTAGTGCCCATGACAAAAAGAATAGAGATTATTATGAGTATCCAAGTTTATCCCATTGCATAGATGAACATTAATTATAAGGAAAATGATGGAAAGAAAAGCTTTTCTTGCAAATCTAAAGCATTAATATCATGTATCCCAAAGAGAAAAGCATGATTTTAGCACCCATAACAAAAAAAAAAAAAGACTATTATGAGTATTGAAGTTTGTCTTATTTCATGGATGAGCATTAATTATAAGGAAAATGGTGGAAAAGAAAGGTTTTGTTGGAAATCCAAAGCATCAACATCGTGTATCCCAATGCAAAAGACATTATTGTAGTGCCCATAACAAAAAGAATGGAGATAATTATGAGTATCCAAGTTTATCTCATTTCACAGATGAACATTAATTATAAGGAAAATGGTTGAAAGAAAAGCTTTTCCTGCTAATCAAAACCTTCAATATTGTGTACCTTAATGTAGAGAACATGATTGTAGTGCCCAATAACAAAAAAAGGGAGATTATTGTGAGTATCCAAGTTTCTCTCATTCCATGGATGAACATTAATTATAAGGAAACTAGTTGAAAGAAAATCTTTTCTTACAAATCCAAAGCATCAATATCGTGTATCCCAACGAGAAAAACATGATCGTTGTGCCCATAACAAAAAGAATAGAGACTATTATGAGAATCAAGTTTGTCTCATTTCAGGGATGAACATTAATTCTAAGGAAAATGGTGGAAAGAAAAGCTTTTCTTGCAAATCCAAAGCATCAATATCGTGTATCCCAATGAGAAGAA
>JBBYHK010029807.1:0-10050 GCA_038382065.1 Adansonia grandidieri | reverse complement strand
TTTTAGGCATCGTGAAGACATTCATACCTCATCATGTATAACCAACTCTCGAACCCAAATAATGAATCTTTGTACTATGTACACCATAGGATTAATGTTTCATGTTTGGTAACTTAAGACATAGGTTTCAATAGGCATCTGATCATGCCTAGCCTAAAATGATCAGTGGCGACTCAAGTGTTGGCCACTTTGTGATGGTCATCCGAGACCAATACTATGCGATTCATCTTATGGTCCCCCCTCACCGTATCACAAGTCGAGAATCCATGCTTTCTCATTCCCATCACATTACAAAGGAAAAGTCTTAGCCAATAAGACATTTCATAGTCAGAAAAATATTTTAAGTCGAATACACCTATAGATCCATGAGGATCCACCCTGGGGTACATCATGACAATCTGATGAACATGATTTCTCGTAAAAATCTCTATTTTTTTAATTGGGATATAAAAGAATATTTTCCTTAATAGGATGCATGATATTGATGCTTTAGCTTGACAAGAAAAGCTTTTCCTTCCACCATTTTCCTTAGATCGAAGTTTATCCCTCAATTAGGATGAACATGGATTATCATAAGAATCTCCATTCTCTTTGCGATTGGGCTTTAAAAACACACTCTCCTCAATAGGATGCTTGGTGTTGTAGCTTTGGTTTCACAAGAAAAGCTTTTCTTTCCATCATTTTCCTTAGATCAAAGTTCCTTCCTCAGTCAAGACAAACATGAATTCTCAAAATAATCTCCATTCTTTTTATGATTGGGCTATAAAAACATATTCTCCTCAATAAGATTCATGATATTGATGCTTTAGTTTTAGAAGAAAAGCTTTTCCTTTGATATTTTACTTTAGAATCAAAGTTTATCCTTTAAATGTGATGAACATGGATTCTCATAATAATCTCTATTCCTTCTATGATTAGCCTAAAAAGCATATTCTTCTCAAAAGGATTCAAGATATCGACGCTTTGGTTTGACAAGAAAAGCTTTTTTTCCCTCATTTTTCTTGGAGTCAATGTTCATTCTATAGATGTGATAAACATGGAATCTCCAAACAATCTCCATTCTTTTTTTGATTAGGTTGCAAAAACACATTCACCTCATTAGGATGCATGATACTGACATTTTGGTTTCACAAGAAAAACTTTTCTTTCCATAATTTTCCTTAGAATCAAAGTTCATCCCTTAGATGTGATGAACATGGATTCTTAAAATAATCTCCATTTTTTGATTGGGCTATAAAAGCATATTCTTTTCAATAGGATGCGTGATATTGATGCTTTGGCTTCATAAGAAAAAGCTTTTCTTTTGATCTTTTTCCCTAGAATCAAGGTTCATCTCTTAGATATGGTGAACTTTGATTCTCTATATAATCTCCTTTTTTTTTGTGATTAGGCTATAAACACATATTTTCATCAATAGGATGCATGATATTAATGCTTTGGTTTCGCAATAAAAGCTTTTCTTTTGATGTTTTTCCTTAGAATTAAAGTTCATCCCTTAGATAAGACGAACACAAATTCTCATAAAAATCTCAATTTTTTTTATGATTGGGATACAAAGGCATATTCTTCTTAATAGAATGTCTGATATAATGCTTTGGCTTCACAAGAAAAGCTTTTCATTCCACCATTTTTCTTTGATCGAAGTTCATCCCTCAGTTAAGAAGAACATCGATTCTCATAGGAATCTCTATTCTTTTTCTGATTAGGCTATAAAAACACACTCTTCTCAATAGGATGCTTTGGTTTCACAAGAAAAGTTTTGTTTCAATGTTTTTCCTTAAAATCAAAGTTCATCCTTCAGATGTGATGGGCATGATTTCTCGTAAAAATCTTTATTTTTTTATGATTGGGCTATAAAAACATATTTTCCTTAATAGGATACAAGATATTGATGCATTAGCTTGAAAAGAAAAGCTTTTCTTTTCACCATTTTCCTTAGATGGAAGTTTATCCCTCGGTTAGGAAAACATGGATTACCATAAGAATCTCCATTCTTTTTGCGATTGGGCTATAAAAACACACTCCCTTTAATAGGATGCTTAGTGTTGTAGCTTTGGTTTCATAAGAAAAGCTTTTATTTCCATCATTTTCCTTGGGTCAAAGTTCATTTCTCAATCGAGACAAACATGAATTCTCAAAATAATCTCCATTTTTTTTATGATTAGGCTAGAAAAACGTATTCTCTTCAATAGGATTTATGATATTGATGCTTTGGTTTAAGAAAAAAAGCTTTTCCTTCGATATTTTTCCTTAGAATCAAAATTTATCCCTCAAATGTGATGAACATGGATTCTAATAATAATCTCTATTCATTCTATGATTAGGCCTCAAAAATGCATTCTTCTCAAAAGGATTCAAGATATTGATGCTTTGATTTCACAAGAAAAGCTTTCTTTCCCTCATTTTCCTTAGAGTTAAAGTTTATTCCATAGATGTGGAAAACATGGAATCTCACAACAATCTCCATTCTTTTTTTGATTGGGCTACAAAAACACGTTTACCTTATTAAGATGCATGATATTGATGTTTTGGTTTCATAAGAAAAACTTTTTTTTCCATAATTTTCCTTAGAATCAAAGTTCATCCCTTAGATGTGATGAACATGGATTCTAGAATTAATCTCCATTTTTTTATTGGGCTATAAAAGCATATTCTCTTCAATAGGATGCATGATGTTACTGCTTTGGCTTCACAAGAAAGCTTTTCTTTTGATCATTTTCCTTAGAATCAAAGTTCATCTCCCCGATGTGATGAACTTGGATTCTCTAAATAATCTCTATTCTTTTTAGGATTGGGCTACAAACACATATTCTCCTTAATAGGATTCATGATATTGATGCTTTGGTTTCGCAATAAAAGCTTTTCATTTAATGTTTTTCCTTAGAATCAAAGTTCATCCTTTATATGTGACGAACATAAATTCTCATAAAAATCTCAATTTTTTTTGTGATTAGGCTACAAAAGCATATTCTTCTCAATAGGATGCTTGATATTGATGCTTTAGCTTGACAAGAAAAGCGTTTCTTTCCACCATTTTCCTTAGATCAAAGGTTCTCCCTTAATTAAGATGAACATGGATTCCTGTAAGAATCTCTATTCCTTTTATGCTTGATGTTGTCGCTTTGATCATTATTTTCCTTAGATCAAACTTCATCCCTCACTTAGCACGAGCAGGGATTCTTAAAATAATCTATATTCCTTTTGTGATTAGGCTATAAGAACATATTCTCTTTAATAGAATGCATGATATTGATCCTTTGGTTTGAAAAGAAAAGCTTTTCTTTCGATCTTTTTCCATAGAATCAAAGTTCATCCCTCATATGTGATGAACACAAATTTCTATAAAATTTGGGCTATAAGACACATTTTTCTCAAAGAGATGCAAGATATTGATGCTTTGGTTTCCCAAGAAAAGCTTTTCTTTTGATCTTTTTCTTTAGAATCAAAGTTCAACCCTCAGTTGAGACAAACATGGATTTTTAAAATAATATCCATTCTTTTTGTGATTGGGCTATAAAGCCATATTCTCCTTTATAGGATGCAAGATATTGATGCTTTGGTTTCACAAGAAAAGTTTTTGTTTCCATCATTTTCTTTAGATCAAAGTTAATCACTCAGTTGAGATGAACAAGGATCCTCCAAATAATCTCCATTCTTTTTGTGATAGGCTATAAAAACATATTCTCTTTAACAAGGTGCATGATATTGACGCTTTGATTTCATAAGAAAAGCTTTCTTTCGATGTTTTTCCTTAGAATCAAAGTTCATCCTTCAAATGTGACGAACATAGATTCTTGTAAAAATCTTCATTCTATTTGTGATTGGTCTATAGAGGCATATTCTCCTTAATAGGATGCATGATATTGATGCTTTGGTTTCACAAGAAAAGCTTTTATTTCCATCATTTTCCTTAGACCAAAATTTATCACTGAATTAAGACAAACAAGGATCCGCCAAATAATATCCATTTTTTTTGTTATTGGGCTATAAAAACATATTATCTTCAATAGGATGCATGATATTGATGCTTTGGTTTCACAAGAAAAGCTTTCTTTTGATGCTTTTCCTTAGAATTAAGGTTCATCCTTCAAATGTAACAAACATGGATTCTCATAAAAATCTCCATTCTTTCTGTGATTGGGCTATAAAAGCATATTCACATTAATAGGATGTATGGTATTAATGCTTTAGCTTGATAAGAAAAGCTTTTCTTTCCACCATTTTCCTTAGATCGAAGTTTATCCATCAGTTAGGACGAACATAGATTCTCATAAGAATCTCCATTCTTTTTGTAATTGGGCTATAAAAACATATTCTCCTCAATAGGATGCTTGATGTTGTAGCTTTTGTCTCACAAGAAAAGCATTTTTTTCCATCATTTTCCTAGATCAAAGTTCATTCCTCAGTCAAGGCAAACATGAATAATAAAAATAATCTCTATTCTTTTCATGGTTGGGCTATAAAAAATATTCTCCTTAATAGGATTCATGGTATTGATGCCTTAGTTTCAGAAAAAAAGCTTTTCCTTCGATATTTTTCCTTAAAATCAAAGTTTATCCCTCAAATGTGATGAACATGGATTCTCATAATAATTTCTATTCTTTCTATGTTTTGGCCTTAAAAATGCATTTTTTTCAAAAGGATTCAAGATATTAATGCCTTGGTTTCACAAGAAAAGCTGTTATTTCCCTCATTTTTTCTTGTTGTCAAAGTTCATCCTAGAGATGTGACAAACATAGATTCCCGCAACAATCTCTATTTTTTTGTGATTAGGCTACAAAAACACATTCACTTCATTAGGATGCATGATGTTGATGTTTTCGTTTTAGAAGAAAAACTTTTCTTTCCATAATTTTCCTTAGAATCAAAGTTCATCCCTTAGATGTAATTAACATGGATTCTCAAAATAATCTCCATTTTTTTATGATTGGGCCATAAAAACATATTCTCTTCAATAGGATGCATGATATTGATGCTTTGGCTTCACAAGAAAAGCTTTTCTTTCCATCATTTTCCTTATATCAAAGTTCATCCCATAGATATGATGAACACTAACTCTCATAGTAATCTCCTTTCTTTTTGTGATTGGGCTATAAAAACACATTTACCCTATTAAGATGCATGATATTGGTGCTTTCGTTTCACAAGAAAAGCTTTTCTTTTGATAATTTTCATTAGAATGAATGTTTGACCCAAAAATGTGATGAACATGGATTCTCATAACAAACTCCATTCTTTTGGTGATTGAGCTTTACAAACACATTCACCTCATTAGGATGCATGATATCGATGCTTTGGTTTCACAAGAAAAGCTTTTCTTTCCATCATTTTCCTTATAATCAAAGTTTACCCCCTTGATGTGATGAACCTAGATTCTCATAACAAACACTATTATTTTTGTGATTAGGCTATAAAAAAAAATTCTCCTCAATCAGATGCATGATATTGGTGCTTTGGTTTCATAAGAATAGCTTTTCTCCCAATGTTTTTTTCTTAGAATGAAAGTTAATCCCTTAGATGTGATGAGCATGGATTCGCATAATAATCTCTAGTCTTTCTATGATTGAGATATAAAAACATATTCTTCTCAATAAGATGCATGATATTGATGCTTTGGTTTCGTAAGAAAAGCTTTTCTTTCCATCATTTTCCTTAGAATCAAAGTTCATCCCCTTGATGTGATGAACATGGATCCTCATAACAAACACTATTCTTTTGTGGTTAGGCTATAAAAGCAAATTCTACTTAATAGGATGCATGACATTAATGTTTTGGTTTCACAGGTATAGCTTTTCTTTTGATGTTTTTTCTTAGAATCAAAGTTCATCCCTCAGATGTGATAAACATGGATTCTTGCAATAATCTCTATTCCTTCTACAATTGGGCTACAAAAACATATTTTTCTCAATAAAATGCATCATATTGATGCTTTGGTCTCACAAGACAAGCTTTTCTTTCTATTTTTTTCCTTAGAATCAAAGTTCGTCCCCTTGAGGTGATGAACATGGATTCTTATAACAAACACTATTCTTTTTTGTGATTGGGCTATAAAAACAAATTCTCCTCAATAGGATGCGTGATATTGATTCTTTGGTTTCATAGGAATAGTTTTTTGCCTGATGTTTTTTCTTATAATCAAAGTTTATTCCTAAGATGCGTTGAACATAGGTTCTTGTAATAATCACTATTCTTGCTATGATTGGGCTATAAAAACAATTCTTCTCAATAAGATGCATGATATCGATGCTTTGGTTTCAAAAGAAAAGTTTTTCTTTCTATCATTTTTGTTAGATCAAAATTAATCCCATAGATATGAAAAACATGGATTCTCGTAATAGTATTTTTTTTGTTTTGTGATTGGTCTATAAAAACGCATTCACCATATTAGGATGCATGATATTGATGTTTTTATTTCACAAGAAAGGCTTTTCATTCCATCATTTTCCTTAGAATCAATGTTCATCCCATAAATTTAACGAACATGGATTCTCCTAATAATTACCATTCTATTTCTAACGGGGTGTAAAAACACATTCACCTTTCAGGATGCATGATATCGGCGCTTTGGTTTCACAAGAAAAGCTTTTCTTTTCATCATTTTCCTTAGATGAAAGTTTATCACATAGATGTGATGAACGTGGATTCTCGTAACAATCTCCTTTCATTTTGTGATTAGGCTATAAAAACTCATTCACCTTATTAGGATGCATGATATTCATGCTTTTGTTTCACAAGATAGGCTTTTCTTTCCATAATTTTCCTTAGATCAGAGTTTATCCTATGGATTTGATGAACATGGATTCTCAAAACAATCTCCTTTCTTTTTGTGATTAGGCTATAAAGACACATTCACCTCATTAGGATGCATGATATTGATCCTTTGGTTTCATAAAATAAGCTTTTCTTTCCATCATTTTCCTTAAAATCAAAGTTTATCCCATATATGTGACAAACATGGATTCTCATAAGCAACTCTATTCTTTTTGTGTTTGAGCTTTAAGAACACATTCACCTTAGTAGGATGCAAGATATTGATGCTTTGGTTTCAAGAGAAAAGCTTTTCTTTCCATCATTTTCCCTAGATTAAAGTTCATCCCATAGATATGATGACCATCGACTCTCATAACAATCTCTTTTCTTTTTATGATTGGGCTATAAAAGTGCATTCACCTTATTAGGATGCATGATGTTGGTGCTTTCGTTTCACAAGAATAGCTTTTCTTTCTATCGTTTTCATTGGAACCAATGTTCGACCCAAAAATATGATGAAATGGATTCTCATAAAAAACTCCATTCTTTTGGTGATTGAGCTTTAAGAACACATTCACCTCATTAGGATGCATGATATTGATGCTCTAGTTTCACAAGAAAAGCTTTTCTTTCCATCATTTTCCTTATAATTAAAGTTTATCCCCTTAATATGATAAACATGGATTCTTATAACAAACACTATTCTTTTTGTGATTGGGCTATAAAAACTAATTCTCCTCAATAGGAAGCATGATATTGATGCTTTGGTTTCATAGGAATAGCTTTTCTGCTGATGGTATTTCTCAAAATCAAAGTTAATCCCTAAGATGTGATGGACATTGATTCTCATAATAATCTCTATTCTTTCTATGATTGGGCTATAAAAACATATTCTTCTCAATAAGATGCATGATATTAATGCTTTGGTTTCACAAGAAATAGCTTTTCTTTCCATTATTTTCCTAAGAATCAACGTTTATCCCCTTAATATGATGAACATGGATCCTCATAACAAACACTATTCTTTTGTGATTAGGCTATAAAAACAAATTCTCCTCAATAGGATGCATATATTATTGATGTTTTGGTTTCACAGGTATAGCTTTTCTTTTGATGTTTTTTCTTAGAATCAAGGTTCATCCCTCAGATGTGATGAACATGGATTCTTGTAATAGTCTTCATTCTTTGTACAATTATGCTATAAAAACACATTCTCAGTAGTATGCAAGATATGGATGCTTTGGTTACATGAAAAAAGCTTTTCTTTTCATCATTTTCCTTAGACTTAAAGTTTACCTCACATATGTGTCAAACATGGATTCTCATAACAATCTTTAATTTTTTGTGATTGGGCCAGAAAAACACATTCACCCTATTAGGATGTATTAAATTGATGCTTTGGTTTCTAAAGAATAGCTTTTTCTTCAATCATTTTCATATATCAAAGTTCATCTCTTGGTTATGAAGAACATGGATTCTCATAACCATCCCCATTTTTTATGCTTGGGCTATAAAAAACATTATTCTTAATAAGATGCATGATACCGATGCTTTGGTTCCACAAGAAAAGCTTTTTTCCCATCATTTTCCCAGGAATCAATGTTCATCCCTTTATGTGACAAACATGGATTCTTTTAATAGTTTCGATTCTTTTTGTGATTGGGCTATAAAAACATATTCATCTCATTTGGATGCATGATACTGATGATTAGGTTTCACAAGAAAAGCTTTTCTTTGAATCATTTTCCTTAGAATTAAAGTTCTTCCCTTAGATTTGATGAACATGGATTCTCAAAATAATATCTATTCTTTCTATGATTAGGCTATAAAATCACATTCTTCTTAATGGGATACAAGATATTGATGCTTTGGTTTCGCAGGAAAAGCTTTTCTTTCCATTATTTTCCTTAGAATTAAAGTTTATCCCATGGATATAACGAATATTGATCCTTGTAACATCTCCTTTCTTTTTGTGATTGGGCTATGAAAACACATTCATCTTATTGGGATCCATGATATTGATGCTTTCGCTTCATTTTCTTTAGAAGAAAAGCTTTTCTTTCTATCATTTTCCTTAGAATCAAAGTTCATCCATAGATGTGACAAACTTGGATTCTCTTAAAATCACCATTGTTTTTGTGATTGGGCTATAAAAACATATTCACCTCATTAGGTTGCATGATGTTGATGCTTTGGTTTCACAAGAAAAGCTTTTGTTTCCATCATTTTCCTTCGATCAAAATTAATCCCATAGATGTGACGAACGTGGATTCTAGTAACAATCTTTTTTCTTTTTGTGATTGGTATTTAAAAACAGATTCACCTCTTTAGGATGCATGATATTGATGTTTTCATTTCACAAGAAAGGCTTTTCTTTCCATTATTTTCCCTAGAATTAATATTTGTCCATAAATTTGACAAACATGGATTCTCATAATAATTACCATTCTGTTTCTAATAGGGTGTAAAAACACATTCACCTCATTAGGATGCATGATATCAGTGCTTTGGTTTCACAAAAAAAGCTTTTCTTTCTAATATTTTTCTTAGACCAAAGTTCATCACATGATGTGATGAACATGGATTCTCGTAACAATCTCCTTTCCTTTTGTGATTGGGCTATAAAAACTTATTCACCTCATTAGGATGCATGATATTCATGCTTTTGTTGCACAAGATAGGCTTTTCTCTCCATAATTTTCCTTAGATCAGAGTTTATCCCATAGATTTGATAAACATGGATTCTCAAAACAATCTCCTTTCTTTTCGTGATTGGGCTATAAAAACACGTTAACCTCATTAGGATGCATGATATCGATCCTTTGGTTTGAGAAGAAAAGCTTTTCCTTCCATCATTTTCCCTAAAATCAAAGTTCATCCCATATATATGATAAACACCGATTCTCATAACAAACTCCATTCTTTTTGTGATTAGGGTATAAAAACATATTCACCTCATTAGGCTGCTTGATGTTGATGCTTTAGTTTCACAAGAAAAGCTTTCATTTCCACAATTTTCCTTAGATCAAAATTAATCCCATACATGTGATGAACATGGATTCCTATAACAATCTCTTTTCTTTTTGTGATTGGGCTATAGAAACACATTCACTGCATTTGGATGCATGATATTGAAGCTTTGGTTTCATAAGAAAAGCATTTCTTTCCATTATTTTCCTTATAATCAAAGTTCATCCCATAAATGTGACAAACCTGGATTCTCATGACAACCTCCATTCTTTTTGTGATTGAGCTTTAATAACACATTCACCTCATTAGGATGCATGATATTGATGCTTT
>JBBYHK010029786.1:0-10051 GCA_038382065.1 Adansonia grandidieri | reverse complement strand
ATTAATTACACTAAGAAAGTGATTTTTCAAGATTTATGGAATATTTTTACATTAAGCCTTATCAAGTCACCTTTCCAGCGGTACATCCTTTGCCCCTCAAAGCCTTTGGGTGAGTTCAAAATAAATTCAAGAAAAGGAACAGTGTGATCATGTCCTTTATTTTAGACACTCATCAAAGTTCAATGAGTTTTTTGAAATTACCTTCCAAGGTGTTTGGATGCCCCTGAGCGAGTTCAACCAACCTCGTAGAGTCTAGGGATATGTGTCAACCTCTTTTTAACCTTGGATCAAGGCTAAAAAAGTATATTTTCATCTAAAACTCTCTATTTTCTAAAAATCACAAGAGATTTCACTTTTGGGGATATTTCAACCCTACTTTTGCAAGAGGACACCACAATCACACCTTCCAAATTTTAGACAAAAATCAAATCTTTTTCGAGGGGACACTACAACCTCGATCTTTAAAACTTCAATCAAGATCAAACTTTTGGGGATACTAAAATCCTGTTTTCTCAAAAGGGGGTACTACAACTACGCTTTCCAAACTCCAATAAAAAAATCAAAATTTTTTCTCTTAAACACTCCGAGATACCTCATTTTTCAAAGGGGACACTATACCCCCACCTTTTGAATTTGAATTAAAAATTAGATCTTTTCTTAGGGGATACTATAACCCTATTTTGGAGGAGATACTACAAGCCTACTTTTTAAGGAGATAATACAACCCTATTTTTTCTTAAATTCCTATATTAAGGGCACTGCAACCTTTATTTTTTAAGGGGATACTACAACCTTGTATTTTTCAAAATTTCTATCTTTAGGGGCATTCTAACCCCTATTTTCTGAGGGAATACTACAACCCTGTGTTTTAAACTTTGTTCAAAATCTAAATTTTCTCCTTCATAGACATCCTCAAACCTTTTAATCCAAACTTTTTTTCCACACCTCAAGTGACCATTGAGGCCAAACGCATCTTAAGATTATCACTCCAATTATTTCTTAATATCGATAACAAATATGAGATACATTATGATTATCCCTTCCTTCTCCATTTTCCTTACCTTATGTGTTTTTTTTTATTATATTTATTATTTCTTTTTCACCTTATTAACATGTTTCTTTTTATGGTGTCCATTTTACATTCATATTTTTGAAAATATTTTCAAAAAATTATAAGGCGTTGTTTCGTGTCAATATCTTTCTAGCTTTTGATATGAAATATCTGATTTTTAAGATTAGATCTGGAGATCATTTTAGTCTGAAATCTCAATTCCCACCTCCATAGGGCGTATGTGAGATTCTAACTTTCTTTAAAACCCAGATTTATGGTTTTATAAAAAATTCATGTATCATAAAAGGGTTATATTAAAATAATGGCAAGTCAAAATTGAGAGAATTGAAACCAAGTAAAACACAGCTTGGCAACTCCACTGAGGACTAATTTTAGATATATAGGCCTACAACTAGCCATGTCTAACTTAATTCTTGGAACCATTGGTTTTTTGTCATTTTTTAACTATAATCCCTTTCCATTCTTGTCTAGTAATCTTTTATTTTCGTGACTACCATGTTCTTGAATAAATATCAATTCAATAAGTATGGTAGAGGTAAACAAACAAAATGGTTTGATTGTTTCCTCAACACACATTGTGCAATTACATTTACATTAGATTCTCACCAAACTCCATTGTGAGGTTAGGGCCCAATTATTAAAAAGAAGTGAGCTATCTGCCTTCGTGAGTAACCCTTCACATTTGCATAGAGTAATACATCAATCGAATCGAACCTATTCTACCAAGCCAACGATGGGCCTAGGATCAAGGTGCCTTAACTGTCTTTACCAGATGGAAGAGCGATTTTGATACCGATTTAAGTATCAACTCAAACTCGTATAGCGAACACTACGAGCCAAACCATGTCAAACCATACCAAAGTGGTGCTAGAATAAACTAAAGAATAGGTTTGCTTAAGGAAACATTTCTTACCTTTTAGTCCTTTGTATTGTTATTTTATATAGGCAATGATGAACATACATTGTCACCTATATTTTTGCTTTTGCCTTTTGATAGATCACTGCTGGACATGATTATGTTGTCTGACGGATGGCTAATGTTCATTTTTCATTTAGGTGAAACACGTGAGTGTTCTTACCCATGATCTTTTTAAAGCCCTTCTATTACCGTTAAACTGATAAAGTTTACCAAGTTAAGCCATTATGCTATCCAATTGATGGCCTAATGCATGTCCATCGATAAGTGACAATAGATGTATGTCATTACCTAATTAGTTAATTACACTTGAGGGGTTTTGAGTCACCCTATCAAGGGAAAACTTAACACGATTGAGCTATTATGTTGTTCGACCAATGGCTAACAAATATTGCACTCTTGTAGAAGATGGCATACGAATGCTATCATCTAAAATCCATTTAAAGCCAAGTATCGCCTTTATTGGTGGCTTGCTACTAACCACCTTTAGGTAATGACGAGCAAATATTATCACATAAGTCACTAGTTTTAACCTAAAAAAGCCACCTCATTGCGAGGTTTTAACTCAAATATGCCGTTGTGTTGTCTGTATCAATTTGTACCATGAAAGAAGAGTGATTCTTTCTTCGATCCTTGAAGGCTACCCTAAAGCATCATGATGCCCATTATTGAGACAATTTTTGTAATTTATTTTTATTACTTTTTTTCTTACAAATATTATCTAACCCTATACTATCTTGTTGTTTCTCATGTTTGTATCACATGTATCACTTCTTGCATCAAACATGTAAAGATAATTGAAATGCGATAGTGGTGAATAACACCATAATGCCAAGATGATTATTACCCTATCAGCATCATATTTCCTTAATAAGTTTTAAGGTACTATTCATCCATTTTGTGGATTTCTTCCCCTTAAGAGCCATTCTACCCTGGCCAATGCACTAGGGACACGAAATGGTGCATTTCATATATTCCATGTAGCATTCCTAATACTATTTGTAATCTTAAAGGTAGATTTCCATGATAACATTTTCATGCTCATGACATCTTTTCAAAACTTACATTAACATCTTTATTGCACTTATTTGTATACATGCATACATACATCTATGCATGACACATAAACCTAAGGTTAGAGTGATGGCCTACATGAGTGCTAGAACTTTTCTACAAGAAGCTTCATTGTTCCTTAAGAGGTATCAAGGTTGACTGACACCATAAATTGTGGGATATGGGCATTTGGCTAGAATTAAGAGATTGGAGCTCATGCATAAAAAAGATCAAGATCACATGCTTCATAAAAATGAGAAACATGATTAGATGTGTGAATGGTAAGAATCAAGAACCTTGGCGCTTATGCTTTATGTTGAGAAAAACTTTATCAATATATATTAAGTTAAAATTCATCATATGAAGAAGGAAGCTACTCATTTAGCTAACTATCAGGCTAACTTTGTTATTTGGCTATAGTCTTGTAGTTAGGGGATAGAGAGTCTGTAAGCTCAAATAGCTGGGTTGATAAAAATGGTATCAGCCTCCATAAAAGAAAAGGGATAAGCTATGCAACTGATATTAGGAAAAGGTTGACAAGTTCCAAAGATTAACTTACTAGTGGCACTGAGTCGTGTCTATCCAAAAAAAGCAGCCTAAGAGCAACAACCTCACATAACACCAATTATGTTGACACACCCGATTATTCGCATGAATCTAGTTAAAGCACCTACATATTTTAGATTTTATAGGTTAAATGCTACGTCTTCCTCGGCCCATCCATCGCTTCTTGATCTAAATAACCTTGAGAGCAAGAACAACCTAAAGGTGCCAAACTTTTAGAAACTACAAAAGACTTCAGCAAATACCAACTGCTAGAAAAATGACTTAGTGTAATCAAGGAGAATGTCAAATTTAAAATCATGGACACTAAATCTCTGGACTAGTTTCTAACTATCGCAACATGCCTTGAATTAGATCCTCACGGATCTATGAGTGCATACGACTTAAAATATTTTTTTAATTTATGAATATCTTCTTAGCCGAGACTTTTCCTTTGTGACGTGATAAGAATGAGAAAGTATAAATTCTCGACTTATGACACAATGAGGGCGACCATAAGTCGAATTACTCATCTCATTGGTTTTGGATGACCATCACAAAATAGCCAACGCTTAAAGTTGCCATCGATCATTTTTAGCTAGGCATGACCGGATGCCTATTAAAACCTATGTTTTAAGTTATGAAACTTAAAACATCGATCTTGTTGTCTACGTAGTACAAAGATTCATTGTTTGGGTTTGGGAGTTGGTTATGCACGATGACGCATGAACCTCTTCACGACCATCGAAATCGATACCTTACTAGCTATATCTTTCTCAGTTTCAATTTTTTCAATCTTACCTCATCACTATTTCAATATAACCCTTTTTTTAATGCATGAATCTTGTAGAAATACAAATCTAGGTTTTGATGAAAAATATTTAATCTTATATACGCCCCGAAAAGATGGGGAATATAGAGATTTTCAATAAAAATGACCTATAGATTTTACTTTGAAAAATAGAATATTCCACTTTGGGCACTAGAAAGACACCCACGTGGAATATTAACTTCGATTTTATTTGAAATGATTGAAAACATGAATGCAAATAATCATCACAAAGAAATCATGTTAGTAAGGCAACAAATGAAGTAATATAACATGGATCATTCAATGCAATGATAAAGAAAAAGGATAGACTATTGGAATTTATTTCACAATTGGCATCGGTTATCTGGGGATAACCGAATCGATAATTTTTTAGATGCATCTGGGTTTCTTGATTGAATAAGGCTTGTTTGAAAATTCATGAAAGTCCAAGAAGGAGAAAATTTTAATTGTAGTTGAAAGACAGGGTTAGAGTATCCCCTCGGAAAGATAAGGTTAGAGTATCCCCATGGATGACAAATAATTTTGACAAAAGAAGATTTTTAAATCTTTACAATTTTGAAAAGTGGGGTTAGAGTATCCCCTTAGAAGGTCAGGGTTAGAGTATCTCTGTGGATGACAAATCATTTTGACAAAGGAAGATTTTTCAATCTCGATAATTTTGAAAAGCGGGTTGGAGTATCCCCTCGGAAGGTCAAGGTTAGATATCCCCAAAAGTGGCATAGCTGACGCTTCTTTAAAAAAGTCAAGTTGGAAAAATTAAGTTGACAAAACTTTGTGATTTAGAATATGGCTGAGCATTTTGACAACTTTTGGTGAAAGAAATTATTGTGAATAAGGATGGTAAAGATGTAAAATATGTTCGTGCCTTGATACGAGCTTATAGGAGGTTAAAGCCTGTTCTCGAGGCTGATCGGGGTGATATGGAGACATTCAAATGTCTCAAGATGAAATTCAGGAAAACAACTTAATTTTGACCATAACCAAAAATAGGGGATAGCATCGCGCTATCCCGCTTCCTAAATTTATTCTAAATTGGTTTGAAGGCTTTAAAGGATGGACAAGATACCGTAAAAAAGGTAACACGACGAGGGTCAACCTAAAAATATTCCCAATATCCTAAAAATCACTTTTCAGGGAAATAAATTTTCAAATTCGGATTAATTTTGCTACTGATAGAGCGTGCGAGGACAAGGGTGTGTCAAAATTTGAAAAATCATTTTGGACTCATTTGATATAAAAAATTGCAAATAATACCTTTCCAAAAAGGAAATTTCATGAATTTTTTATGAAAAATGTTGGACAGATTTGGAAAATTCATTTAGTGGGCCTGAAGGGCCCAACCAGAATACGTGCTGCTCATTTCAAGGGTTCTAGATCGTCTAAGTTTGAAAAATCATAATTCTTTCATCTGAATTAATCTGGGGGTAAACAAGATTAAAGATATTTTGGCACACTTTCATAGAAAATTATTATAAAATTCGTGAAAAATCATTTTGGATTTTAAAGTGATTTTTCAATTTATAATAGTGATGCTGCCAGTAACAGCCCTGGAGTAGCTTGGGATGATGAAACAGCCTGTTGATCATACCACTCAGGGTTTCAACTCAAAAACAAGGCATAAACATTTTGGGAACAAGTGTAAGGCTATTTTCATTGGAAAATCATAAGTTTTGAGCTCGTTTAATCCAGATTCCAGTTCTGAAAAACTTAATTTTCCCCAAGATTTTTGCTAACTTCAAGGAAAATGCTAAGTCCATGCTAAGGTTAACATGCTTGGCTTAGGAAGGTTTTGAAAATCAATTTTTTACAACCATCAAACATGCATTTTGACTAGGGGAAGACAACAAACATACAAGGGGATGGCACATAACATGAACGGGGATGCTAACTTTACCAATGGTCTAGACAGGGAAAGTGTTACGCATTTTAACAAGAAAATGTTATGGATACTGAAAATGATAATGATTCATGCAAGCTAATGTATAAATGTGCTTGAAATGTGTTAGGCGAATGATTCCTACATGGATTAAGGATAACAAGATGCATGGATATGGCATAAAACGCTTGAGAAAGAGCTATTAAAATGATGAGAATGAAATGAGGCATTTTGCACATCAAAAGGGCATTAAGGCATCCAAATCCTAAACTACCATAACTAAAAGCCACAATAATGCATGAGAATCCTAACAGAGTGATAGAAACATAGGGAGCTCACTAAAATGATGAAGATGCTGGAAAATAGAAAATAAAAGTGATAAAGTAGGAAGTTATACCAATAAGACTTTAATTTTGTCTAAATAGTTAGAGCAGCAGAGATGGCTTGAATTTTCCTCTTTTCCTTCTTATTAACAAGCAAGAAAAAGAGAGAAACAATTAGGTTTTGGTTTTGGTATGGATGAGAGTGATTTTTAGAATATGTAATGGTCAATAATGAGTGTTTTGGGGTTGTTTTTGGGTGGTGAGTGAAGAGCTACGGGATTTTTGGTTTTCTTGCTGTAGGAATGTGTTTTTGGAAGCTAAAACAAGTTGGAATTTCTAAAGTTCCTTTCAGCTGAGATATAAGTAGTCTATTTATACTAACATTTTAGAGCCAATTTAGAGGTGATTTTGGTCATTTGTTAAGGGGACAAAGTGATGTCAGCTTGGTGGCTATAAAGTGGTTGTAGGGAATAACTTGCTACCAATGTGATAGACATAGGGTGGCTGGTTTAAATGCTGAAATGATTTTCCAGCAAATAGGGTGGCTAATGGTGATCTTGGTCAATAAACTAGGGAGGAATAGGGTGATCATATGACATTGACCTTTTTGATCTAATTTAGACTTCAAAAAAAATGTTTTGATTAATTTAAAAGGCCAAATTCGTAATCTGATATGGGTTTTGATCTTTTTGATGCAAAGAATCGAGTTAAAATCAAGTTTTTGATCAATGATGGGTGAGTCAAAAAAGATCGGATTGTGGAATATGGCCAGTATGTATCAATACATTGCAGTTTGTATCGATGCATTTGGTCTAAAAACCTTGAGTGTATGAATACAATCAACATTGTATCGATACTATGAATCATTGTATCGATACAGGTTGATATGTATCGATACATTTCTTTACATAATGCATGTTTTGGTCTTGGCATGGCCTAGTATCGATACATAAGTTCCTATATCAATACATAAGCCTATATATCGATACATTTACATGTTGTATCGATAAAAATAAGGATATTTCAAATTTTTGGCATATTAGAGCATTGTATCGATACATGAGAACCATGTATTGATACATTTATGTAAAATTATGAATTTTCTTATATCTTTTGTCCTTGGACACCTTGAACCACATTCTTTGATGCCACATCTTTACATTTACCTTTGATATGATCCATAAACCTTCTTGACCTCCTCAAAATAGTTGTCCCCTAGTAATCATCGCCTCTTCTCACGTTCGTGCCCCAGATTGCTAAAAATTAGCCCGGATAAAATAAGGTGTCTATAGCTACCCTTCTTTGACCGTTGCTGAGAACTAGGAATAGGGCAAAGACGAATAGACACTATTTTATCTAGGGTGGAATGACGCTCCCTAGAACACTAAGGTGTTAGGTTTTCTAAGGTTTGATCCCCTTAAGCAGGTGCAAAATATCATGGATTTTTTATGTGGGTGCTGCCAGCTTGTGCGGACTTTGACATAAAGTTGGGTGCCACTAGCTCGTGTGAGCTTTGATTCGAGTGTTGTCAGCTTGTACGGGCTTTGACTCAGACTAGGTGCGACCAACTTGTGTGGGCTTTGACTCGAGTGTCGCTAGCTTGTGCAGGCTTTGACTCAGACTAGGTGCCACCAACTTGTGTGGGCTTTGACTCGGGTGCCTCCAGCTTGTGGGGGCTTTGACTTAGACTTGGGTGCCACTAGCTCGTATGGACTTTGACTCAAGTGCTGCCAACTTATGCGGGCTATGACTTGGACATGGGTGCCACCAACTCGTGTAGGCTTTGACTTAGGTGCCGCCAGCTTGTGTGAGCTTTGACTTAGACTTAGGTGCCACCAGCTTGTGTGGGCTTTGACTTGGGTGCTGCTAGCTTATGTAGGCTTTGACTTTGACTTGGGTGCCACCAGCTTGTACGGGCTTTGACTTAAACTTAGGTGCCACCAGCTAGTATAGGCTTTGATTCAGGTGCCACCAGCTTGTACAGGTTTTGGAAAGAGTGCCATTGACTTATGGGCTTTTGGAAAGGGTACCACTAACTTATGGGCTTTAAAGGGGTGTCACTAACTTCCAGGCTTTTGGAAAGGGCGCCACTGACTTGTGGGCTTTGAAGGGATGCCATTGACTTATGGGCTTTGAAAAGGGTGCCACTGACTTGTGGGCTTTGAAAGGGTGCCACTGACTTATGGACTTCAAAAAGGGTGCCATGATTTGTTAGCTTTGTGTGGGTATGATTGGCATCCGATTATTTGCAGACAAGTTTGTTGCCACTTGCTCCTATGGGCTTAAGAAGGTTTCTTGATAGGTGCCTCCTAAACAATGCTTGGTTTATGAAGCTTAGAGTTTTTACCAGGGAATCCTTGGAGGTTTGTTGAACCTAGCTTGAAGTAATGTTGTAAAAATCATGATGTGTGATGGTAATATGAATGCATGATGTGAAATGCAGATTGCTAAAAATTAGCCCAGACAAACTAAGGTGTCTACACTAACCTTATCATTCCACCTAAGTTTAAGGTACCTAAGTTTGAGATGTACAATAGGAACATGAATTCGATTGCCCATATCTAGATGTATTGCCAAAAAATGACAAGGTATAAAAAGAACAAGAAACTTCTAATTCATTATTTCTAAAATAGTCTAACCGGGGTTATCATTCAGTGGTACAATGAACTGGAATGAGCTAAGATCCAAACATAGGTTTATCTTGCTGGGGCCTTCATAGACTAGTATAAGCATGTTTTTGACTAAGCACCTAATAGGTTATCTTTGAAAAACATGGAGAAAAAGCCTATAAAGTCTCTTAGGTAATATGCTGAAAGATGGAGGAAAGAGGCGACACAAGTAAATCCACCATTAAATGAGAAGAGATGACCATATACTTTTTCAAGACACTGCTGAAAGTGAAAATACCAACTGCCACAAGGAACGACACTAATTTGGTAATGTCTAGAGAAATGATCGAGAATGCCATTAAAAGTGGAAAATTTGAAAGAGGTGTGCCACCCCACCTAAGGGAAAAAATATCTACAGATGAAAAAAAAGATGTCCAATCCTTGATCTTTGACTAGCAACGGACAAAGGGTTTTAGCATTCACTATCTGTATCCCATAAGCTAAATGGTTCACCATGCTTGGGGAAATGTTGTGTTAAATCCTTACTCAAGTTTTTACCCATAGGCATCTCTTCCAATGCATAACTTAATACGCATGACCTCGACCTATCCATTACACAAAATGGTTAAAGAGTGCTAAAAAAAGATAGTGACGTAGTCAGGACAGAACCTCTATAAATTTGATCATTATATCATACACCAAAATACTTTTTCGACTTATCCAGGATTAGTTGATTAAAGTAATTTACTCTGAACCTTTAGAGCCACCCTACATGGAAGATCATGACACCACTGCTTATGGATATCACATAGGGTGCACAAGTCATT
>JBBYHK010029775.1:0-10051 GCA_038382065.1 Adansonia grandidieri | reverse complement strand
TTTTCCTTGCCAATTTACATGTTATTAATGTATTGAAAGTAGATGTTACCAAGCCATTAATGAAAAATTCTTTCCACGAAATTCTTTTGGTAATTTTGAAAAATAAAAACTTAAATAATGCTGATGGAATATTTCCATATCAATCTTCTATCACTTGAGTTGGATTTTTTTTTCATTTTTTTTTCTATTTCCATGTCAATCTTCTATCGCTTAAGCTGGTTTTTTTTTTTTTTTTCAAATTTTTATTTTTTGACTAATATTGGAGAATTTGAGTTTAGATATGATTATTTATGTATTCATTTTGTATTCATGTTATTGTTTTATTACATTTGTATGTAAAGTATTATATATTTATATAAATTTCAAAAAAAATATATTACTTTATTTTCTTAAATTCCAACTATTACAAGATCAAAATATATCTTTAATTAATGGGTTTGATTTTAATATTTATTTAAGTTGAAACCTTTTTTATTGTCAATTAATTTTATATTAGAATTTTTTTTTTGGATTAAACTTATGTTGGATAATATCATTTTAAGAGTAGGTGAAGACGTAATATTTTATCACATGACGAGCCTGAAAAGGATAGCAAATGTATGAGGTAGCATCTAAAAATTACATAACAAAACTTGCATTTTAATACATGTTAGACATCTACTTGTAACCGATTACAAAAAATGCAAATACTTATATTGAATATAAGATCATAGGTAATTCAAAACATATGTGAGATAATACCACTTTAACAAATATCTCATTGGAGTGGCTCTAAGCTTCACCTAGACTTGTCGATTGGCCAAGCTATCCACCTGAACCAAGCCTTGGATAAGGTTTCCCCTTAATTTTATTGGTCCTACCGAAATTACTATTTAACAATAAAAAATTATTTATTTATATTTAATTATAGAAAATATAAATATTAATAAATATTTTAAAATTTTATTATTTATGAATAATAAAGTCGAGCTTTCGAGTAGGCTATAGTCGATTCAGGCCTAAATAAGAAATATAAAAAAAATTTTGGATCACAACCCAACACACGAACACTTCTAGTTCCATATATGTGAGATGTTTATTCAAAAAATACTTACACTGACAAATTAGTAGCAATATTTGTCCATTGATAATGGAGTTTTGAGAGCAAGTCTATAAAGCTAGCTGCTATTTTTTTTTTATTACAACCCGTATATAGAGGATATTCATTGAGCTAAGTTTAACCATTGCAGCAAAAAAAAGTTAAACCATGTTAGATACTAGTGTTGATCTCCTCATTACTCATTTTTGCTTTAGCTGTATATAGAAATAAACTCAAATCATCAAATAAAATCGAAGAGCTGTGTTGTAGAGGGCCATACATTGGTCTGATCCTCTGTTATATGAACTCTTCAATATAATGATTGTTGTAAAAGACACATTTAGATATAGTAATAGTAGACATAACACGAAAAAAAAATTAGAACACGAAACAACTGTTGGATATCAATAAAGATAATTATGTTTATACACAATGCATAAATACGATGCACGATTGATATCCGAGGGAAATAAGAAATTGTTCTCATAATACCCACTTGAAGAGGAAGAGAATCTAGTTTAGATAAGATATTCTTTTCAAAATGTTATTTGAAATCTAAATTTTAGAATTTAAATTCTGGTATTATCTAGATTTTTAGAATCTAATTTTAAAATTTAAATTTTAAAATTTGAAAAAGATTTTATCCTTTTTAAATTAAAATTCTGATATTATCTAGATTTTTAGAATCTAAATTTAAAATTTAAATTTTAAAAAGATTTTATCCTTCTAAATCTTATCAGATTATGTTTTAACACCTATAAATAGGTGTAAAACTGGAGAAGGAAAGAGACACCAAAAATCTTCTTCTTTTTCTCTATTCCTCTAGCCATCCAAGAGAGAATTTTATCACCTTTGGTTCTTAGTGTTACACTTGTAAGTGCTAACAATCGCAACGTGATCGAGGAGGCTTGGGAGATGTGTTGCAAATACTGTCAAGCACATTGGTGGCAGGCAATAAACGTCTTAAGGTCAGAGGTTTAACCTTGACTCGATCGGGTAACATCTAATGTTTCGTCTTTTTTGGTAACACATATATTTATTCTGTGATTTTCTTATTTACTTAGTTTATTTAATTTGTTCCGATATCGTTTTAACCATTTGTTCATTTTACAGTAGTTCGAAGCTAACAACAACATGAAACGAATATATGAATATTTCAAAATTTATATAATACAAATCATTAGTATATTTCAAAATTTATATAAATATAAAAATAGCTTTCACGTAATTATAATACAGTAAGATATAAAAACACGACAGGAAACATGATTTGAAAGGATCTAAATGCATTATTATTTTTATGATAAAATAATATAAGTTTTGGCCTACCATATTTTAATTAAAAAAGAAAAACAACCACACATACAAGCAGTTGATTTTTATATGTAAAATGCAGATAGTGACTTTTGAATTTTAGATGCTATAGTAACCAAGAAGTAAGCAACCTAGTTTCCTTCTCCTATACATGAAAACAACATAAACAGAAGCAAGATGAAAGCAAAGGGTTAGGTAGTCCCTAAGAAGCATCTGCTTAAAAGCTTGAGGCCTACCTTCTGCAAAAAAAAAAAAAAAAAAAAAACATTAAAGTGATGAATTAGTTTGAGCGTTAAGAAGTCAGAACTGATTAGCCTTGGTAACCAAAAAATTATCTCTAATAGCTCATAATTCAAGGCTGAGTTTAATATAGCCTTCTGGAGGAAAGAAGAGGTTACAATAGACTAAAACAATATTATATGTATTTGATATATTTTGGTTCGAAAGGAGCCAGTGAGTAAAAACTCTTTCATGAAGTTCTAGTTACAAGAGCTGGCATATGAATAAGATTAAAAGCAGCATTTTGGAAAACTAAACCATTCTTAAATTTCCATAAGCTACAAAAAGTTACAAGTGCAATGTAAGTAGGGGAAACATTAACGAATAATCTATCAGTTACTAGAGAATGAAGATTTCGTACCCTATATCGCAAGATAAAACATTAATGAATGATCAATAAGCCACTAGTATCTCTTATAACTTAAAAGAATTCACTTCAAGCTGGTAATGCCATCAGTCCAACTCTCATAAGTCATAACATGGCTATGATACAAATCATGATCACCCAACTTAGAAGGCAGGTGTACTCCTTGTTCCTCTATGTATTTACATATCATAAATTTTATTAGTGGGAGCCATATCATTATTATTATTATTGTTATTATTATTATTATTATTATTATTTTGTCTAAGGATCGAGTTGTCGAGATGAATCGCTCACTCGACTTAACTCTAAATAGTTATTATAAAATGACTATTTATTTTTTATCGAGTTGTCACAAATCTATATTGCTCAAGTGAGATTGGTCATCTGCCAAAGTTCATATTTTGAGAATTACAAAACCCTTAAAAATAACTTCGAAGTCCACGATTACACTAGAGATAATGTGAAAACATTCAGGAGTTGGTTACAATCACGAGTAAGGATCAACCCTCTTGTGATGCTTGAAAATCAGTACCTTATTAATTACATATTAACTTAAATTTTGATCTTTATTTGGTTTTAATATCCAGTATTTAACTATAATTTCCACATCTCAAAATTTTCATAAAATAAATTTATTATTCATTATGGGAAAATCAGGTTTTAATGTTTTTGAAGATCAAAATATCTTTTGCACTCTTCTAGAGAACCAAAAGAATATGAAGGTTTTTATCATTCTCTTTCGTACCCTATTGAAGAGCGAGAGCAATACAAAAGGTTTCAAAAATCAAAATATCTTTTGTACCCCACTTAAAAGCCGGAGGAATACAAAAAGTTTTATTTTTACAAAATTTTAAAAAAATCTCGATTTTTATTTTGAAAAGGATATCTCGATATAAAATAATCCTTAGAACCTCTCTCAAATTTTGAGAGAAATTTCACGTATTATTTTAACATCGAAGACATTGCCTTAAGTTAAGAATTCTAATTTTATAATAAATAATAAAAATTGTCCTAAGACTTGGGTTTGACTACATGTACGAAACTAGTCCTATGGACTTTAGCACGATCGATAAGACCAAAATATCTTTTAGAGTGATTTCGACATGAAAGTATCCTAGTATCTCTAAACGGCTTGGTTCTAAGCAAAATTACCAAAATACCTTTGGGGTATACCTTTGATATGAAAATGTCCTAGTACCTTTAAAGGATTCAATGACACCGTAAATGAACGAACTTATTCCTACTGTACACCTTCGACATATAAGTATCCAAGTGATCACATAGGACTCGATTCTAGAAAAAATTATTAAAATGCCCCTAGGAACTACCTTCAACCTACAAGTATCTTGGTAACCCTAAAGGACTTGATATCTTCATAAACAAATAAACATATTCCTAATGTGCACCTTCGACAAATAAGTATCATGGTAATAACATAGGACTCGGTTCTAGAGAAATTACTGAAGGTATCAAGGAGGAGTTTTGGGGACTATTTTTAATGTACAAGTGTCTCGGTAATCTTAAAGGACTTGATATCTTCTTAAACAAATGAATCTATTCCTACTATGCACTTTCAACCTACAACTATCATGGTGATCACATAAGAATCAATTTGAAGGAAAATTATCAAAATGCCTCCAAGGACTACCTTTATTTTGAAAACATCTCGATAATGCTAAGGACTCTAAAATGATATAAAATAACAATTATACCCTTCATGGGTAACTTAGATATCAAGATTGATCTAAAATACGTAAATTGCTAATAGGTTTTAATCTCTGAAAATTACATTTCGTACCCCCACTAAAAAATTAGAGGAATGCAAAAGGTTTTAATATTTTTTACACCTTTCTGGAAGACCAAAAGAATGCTAAAAATATTCCTAAATTAGAAATTTTATATGGGAAAAGACGATTTTGACCTTAAACATAAGGTTTTCTTAATAGACTTTAAACTTTGCAAAGTTTGCAATTTAAACCCTACATAAAATAAACTCATAATTAAACACAAAATACATCCAAAAAAATCATGGAAATCATGTCAAAAATCATAAGAAGCATTCGGCCAACTACCTATGGCCTTAGAGCAATTTTTTTAAATTTTGCAAAGTAGTCCTTAAACTTTTTAAAATCATAAAAAGGTCTCTAAGTGAATAAAACACACTTAAACATGTCAAAAATATGTGAAAAACACTCCTAAACATATCAACATAGATTTGCCCATGTTTGGATTGCCATAGAAAAATTTTTGTAATTATTCAAATTTAGTCTCTATATTTTTTATAATTATGAAATAACCTAAAAAAAATCAAAACATCACAAAATCACCCATGTTAGGTTTGGCCAAGCATGGAAATACCCTTCCAAAGCCTTGAAAATTTTCAGAAAATTATTTTTTAGCCTTTACAAATTTAAAATATAACAAAATAATACAAAATACCATAAAATTAAGCATAAAAATTATACAAAGGCCTTAATCATTTTCAACCAGCAGCAAAAATGATTTTTTTCTATCACAAATTTTCACGAATATTAATATAAATACATGCCATAATCATTACCAAGCTTAAAAATGAAGAAAAACATTACAAATAATAAATAAATCAACATAAGAAAAATAACATAAAAATATATACATGAAAATAACAATATTCCTACTAACAAACTAAAATTATCATAATAAAAATCCAATTATTGCCAATAAAAATTAAATGGTACCACAAAATCAAGGAACTTTGTTCATAGTCATCATACTTGGCCTTTCAACATGAATTAAAATCCATGAGCACAAGCATGATTTTGGCCCACTAAAAGGAAGAAAAACAAATGGAAGTAACAAAAACTAAAAAATTTCTAAGTATTTTACCTTAAGAAAAGCTTGAAAACTTAAGAATTGTAGTGTTTTTTCTCCTAAAATCTAAAACCCTCTAATGAAAATTTTCTACCGTTATTTGTAAAGGGGACAATCAGCCAAGGGTGGTAGAAACCCCTTTGGCCGAATGCTTTTACAAGTTTCTAACATTTTCTTTTTTATTCTTTTAGTGTTTTTTAATAAAGTTTAATTTATTATTTTTATCGTTTTGTATGATGATGTCATGCAAGACATCATCATCTACAAACATGAGAGAAAGAATTTAATTTGAATAAAAACAAATTATAAGGACCAAATTGTTATAAATTAAAAATTATATATTCAAAGAATAAAATTTCATAAACAAATTTAATAGAAAAACTTAGAAAACAAAAATAGGCTTATTGGGCTTTTCAAAAATTTAATTGGCTTATCAGGCTTATTAGAAAAATTAACAGATTTTAAAGATTATGAAATGGAAAAATAAATAAATTTTAGCCCATTAAAAATAAAATTAATAAAATTTTCATGTAAAAATTCAAAAAGAATTTTTGAGAAATTTTATTTGTAAGAAAAAGATAATTAAAAATTTCATACATGTAAATTTTACAAGAAAAAAACCTTTTGGAAGAAAATTGTTATTTGAAAAAAAAAATACGAAACTCATAAAATAAATTAAAATTTTCAAAAAATAATTTAATATGAATTTAATTAAAATATTTGAAGAATTTTTATAAACTCACAAAAAATCCTATGGCTTAACTAATAATTTCTATGGCTCCACATTTTGCAACATTTCATTTTAAAGAATAAATATATTATTATTTTTAAATTTTTAATTAAATTTAAATTAATTTAATATATAAACCCTAAAGTGAAATAAAACTATTTGTTAACAATATAAAACACTCACGAAATACTTCAAAGATCTTTGTCTGTCTTTCCAATTTACAATAAATAAAAAAAGTCATTAACATTTCAGATTACCCAGACTATTCAAGAATCATCTAAAGTCTATTTCTAATTTCTAAAGGCAACAATTATTTTTTTAAAAGTATTTATTATATGTTTCTTGTTGAATGAAAATTATATGGTAATTACCATCTAATTTTACATATTATATGCGTAGATCATAGACCAAAATAGATGAAAGTAGAGTTGGCAATTCGTGTATCTATGTCAGGTTCATGTATTTTACTATTTTATATTCGTATTTATGGTATTTTATATTCATATAAAATTTGATATATGTTAACAATTCATATTATATAAATTTGGAGATATTTATGTATTCGGGTAGTGTTTATGTTATTTTTGTATCGTATCATGTTTTAATCATTTTTTTGTGTCATGTACAATATTTCCAGATCTAGATGAAAGAAAATTTTGAGTTTACCAAAGAAAGTCATGGTGTAGCTTTAATTTCCCAAACCTGAAAGCAAATCAACAAACTTTTTGAGTCAGCAAAAAAGGCCAAACAAGCGATGAGGATTAATCAAATATTGTTTCATTTCACACTAAACTTTGAAGTAAAGTGTAAATCATGAAATATCGACCAAAGTTCCGCTGTGAACACTAAGGCCAGCTATTTCGTATTAATTAAAGAGAAAAACTAGTATAAAACTCTTGATAATCTTTTCTTCTATATTGAATTGGAATTTTTATGGATAAATTGAATAAATCTATATTGAATTAGAATTTAATACATTAAACTATTACTTGAATAGGATATCATTTACCCATAAATATCGTTTTGTAGCCTTTTAAAAGTATTCTAAATTGGCATCCATTAATTTTAATTAAAAAATACAAATAGGTTTATCTTTTTAATCACGTGAATGAACATTAAAGCATACGAAAGAAAATGGAAGTTGGTCATTCTAATGGCAATGGGAATTGATGAAATCGGAGGAGGTGTATTAAGGACGTATGCTTAAAGCATTGTTTGTATAAGATTCAACTTGTTAACACGACTCAAACTAATAGAAGAAATTAGTATGAACATTAAAACTCGTCAACTTGTCTTGGTCTTCACAATAAATAAATAAATGACTCAAGCTTTTGATTCGATTTTGGGTCCTCTAATTTGCTTTTGATTTCCTTTCACATGCATCAGTTTAAATAATTTATCTCTTAGCACTCTTTTCTTTTTCTTTTTCTTGCTTTTCATATTTTCTTTTAACTTTGTAAGTAACTTCGTGATTCCTCGCTTCGCACGATGAGAGTTGCAAAATATAATTTTCATTCTTCAACAAATACAAGTTTTTTTTATATAAAACCTATAACATAGCCAATCATAATTTTTTTTATTAAAATTAAATTGATTTTGATGTATAAAACCTAAAATCTAATTTCATGAAATCCATCGAATCTAAGTAAAATTTAAATCATGAAATATCAACCAAAGTTTTGCTGTGGAAACTAAGGCAAAACTGTTTAGTACTAACTAAGAAAGACAGTAGAAAAAAATAATATTGAACGATTGAGATCCATCTTTCCATATTTAGTACAAGCAAAATAATTGAAGAATTTTTTAAAGAAAAAATCATAGAAACCATTTTTTTCTATCACTACCTTTTTTTAAAAAAGTGAGAAAACTTTTATCTTAGTTGAAGAATTCCAAAGCAAATTTTTTCAAAGTATATGACTCATTCTTAAATCAAAACTTTAATTTAATTGATTTACATAATCACTTTTAAAAACTAATATCATGTATACTTAATACTCAAATCCTAACAATTACAGTCTTTTTTCTATCCCCAGAGTAGGAAAAACAAAACCCAATGACCCAATATTCCAAATGTACCACCTAATGCTTCTCAGACACATCGAAGGACTCCAACAAATTTAAAATAAAAAAGTTGGTGATCGTATTCTAAATACAACGATCAATCAAAACCTTCTTACTTTTCTCCTCAACGCAATTAGGTCTTTTAATGTTATAAATTAGCATTTTTTTTACATAAACAAAAGAAACAAAAAATTGGGAAAAAATAAAAGAAGTTGAACGTTGAATTAGACTGCACTATTATCATACTGGGGTAGATAATAGACTGCACTATTATCAGGGGATCTTTATTCCCGTAAGAGGTTTCTTGTGGGGTGGGTTGTCCGTCCATCTATGCTTTGTATTGGTGTTTATGGGTAGTCTAATTAATTTTATTGATTGAGCAAAAAAAAAAAAATCATACTGGGGTAGATATTGGAAAATAGTTGAGATTGGGTGAAACAGTGATTAGTGGGTTTGTTTGAGTCGTGTGGTTGGGGAAGGATCATTTCTAATCTCAAAAGAGAATGAAAAACTGGATATGTTGGTTGTTTTTCCTATTGACCAACACGGGTTCTTTCAAATCAATTAAAGTTAATTTTTTATTTAATTTAAAACTATTAAATTGTTTAACCGTGGATTAGCTTGTGGGAACTTGTTAATTGGGTGGGTCTAATTAATTTCAAACTAGATCAATTTGGATTTGGTTAATTTAAGTCTTAAAATATTTAAAATATTTTCAAGTTTTGGTTGTTTTATATTCGGATTATTTTAAATTAATGTCATTTGCATTTGATATTTTGGTTATTCGGATTCAATATATTAATTTAAAAATCAAAATAGATTAAGCAAACTATTTGATCAAGTCAAATTTAATTCAAATTTTATATATTAAAATATAAAAAAAAATTAAAAATAGAATATATATTATAACTTTTAATTTAAAAATAAATATCTTACAAAATTTGCAAGAACCAATGGCATTCGAACATATTGCAGTTTGATTTGAAAGCACAAAATAAATTATCTTACAAATTTTGCAAGAACCAATGGCATTCGAACATATTGCAGTTTGATTTGAAAGCATTTCACCAAATTATCATTTTTATCAAGTCCATTGTTTGTCTAAATTCATTTTTTAAACTCAGTAATTATATCATAACCCTTTCAAATATCAAACTATTTTCACCATAAAAAATCAAATTATAAAAATAATGTATTTAATTCTCAAGAAATAAGCTTTCTCTCTTTTTCTATTTCTACAATTAATGAAGGAATGTTTAATAATATAACATAAAAGTACCAAGTACGTACGAGGATAGGGATGCTAATAAATAGTGATTATCAGTAATTTTTAAGGATTTATGTCCTTGCAAAAAAGAGGGAACAAAAAAAA
>JBBYHK010029743.1:0-10052 GCA_038382065.1 Adansonia grandidieri | reverse complement strand
GTTTGCCATGGTATCATGACATCCTTCAATACATCAAGGATTAATAACACCTAAAAGGCACCCTCAAAACTAATAAGTGAACCACCAGATGATTAGCTACGAATTTAATTTTGGATGGTGAGATTTTGTACAAGAAAGACTAGGATCAGGTGTTGCTCTGATGTGTGGATGCCTCTGAAGCCAAAAGAATACTTGAAGAAGTTCATGAAGGGATTTATGGTATGTATGCTAATAGACACTAAATGGCAAGATAAGTCATACAATCAGGTCATTATTTTGACTCTCGCATTAACTATGCTCGAAAGTGTCACAAATGCCAAATCTACGCTAACAAGAGCCATGTCCCATTAACACCTCTACATGTTATGATAGCTCCATGGCCCTTTTCCATGTGGAGCATGGACATTATTAGACCAATTACTACTAAGGCTTCTAACGAGCAATGTTTCATTTTGGTCGCGATTGATTATTTCACCAAATAGGTAGAGGTAGCTTTTTATGCCAATGTCACTAGATCTATTTTGTGCAAATTTGTGAAATGGGACATCATTTGTAGATATGGTGTTCTTGAATAAATCATTACAGATAATGCACACAACCTGAAAAACAAGATGATGCAAGCAGTCTACTCTTAGTTTAAGATTCAGCATCTAAACTCTATCCCCATACTGAAAATGAATGAGCAATTAAAGTAGCCAATAAGAATATCGAGAAGATAATTGAAAAAATGGCTAAGACGTATAAGGGTTGGCATGAGAAGTTACATTTTGCCTTACACGTCTATCGCACAGCAGTACAAACTTCCATGGGTGCCACTCTATTCTCTTTAGTCTACAGCAATGAGGCTGTCTTGCTAATTGAAGTTGAAATCACTTCACTTAAAGTTATGATGGAATCGCAACTTGAAAAGGCTGAATGGGTTAAAAATCGATATGAGCAACTCAATCTCGTCAAAGAAAAAAGAATCAAAGCCATCTATCATGGGCAGATATATTAAAAACGCAGATGAGAGCCCATGACAAGAAGGTCCATCTTCGTCAGTTCTAATAAGGTGACCTGGTACTTAAACAATTCTCTTGATACATAAAGATTCTCACGAAAAATGGATCCCAAATTGGGAAATGCTATACGTGGTGAAACCCGTATTCTCTGGAGGAGCCCAATCTTAGCCGAGATGGATGGCAGTGACCTGCCCAACTCAGTCAATTCTGATTATGTTAAGAAGTACTATGCCTGAAAGGACTTTATAATATAAACCCAAAAGGGCATTCTATTAGTCCCTCGCTTACCACTCCTAAAAAAATCCAGAAAAAAAACAACAAAAAAACAAAAAATAATAAAAAGAAAGCAAAAAGAAAAAGAAAACCAGCTTAAGTTGAAAACTCGAGAGGGTGACTTAAGTGATCAAACCTCCTCATTCAAACAAAGCCAAGCCCAAATTATCGTTAGCCTAAAACCAATCTTCCCCATATTCATAACTTTAACTAAGACACCAAGTCATAACCTAACCCATATGTTCTGTGTTAACCAATGCCACTAAAACGTCATCTATACCTGCACTTGAAAAATGAGAACCGCCTAATTTTAAGTCCTTATTCCACCATGGGGCAATTAAATGAATCATTTTATGAGTCGACCAATTTTAAAAGGATTAATAGCTTCAAAGAAATCTTCGAAGGCAGTCAGTGAAAAATTCATGTCACCAACATCAAAGCCAATTAACAAAGAAGACTCCTCTTATCTCTGTTGTATTCCAAAGTTTTTCACAATTTCATAAGTTTGTCACAACTTGTACCATCTTTCTTTGAATGAAAATACAACTATTTGATTTCTTGCACAACCTTTTTGCAACCCTGTATTCCACGTTGCATCATGTTTATCCTTTAATTGATAATGCTTGATAAATGGTCAAAATTGATGATAGGATTTCTTAGCATTACTTCAAAAAATAAAACTTTGCAAGAACTTTATTTAATGTTTAAATACTAAGAATGAACTCTTGGGGCCACAATTGGTTTTACATTGGGACCCCACATCTAGAAATTATACTCAAAACCTCCCTTCAGTAAGTGGTCATGAACCTTCTGTACCTTTAAAGAGGGGACAACCTTAACACTTATAGCATTTGGAAATCCAGAGAAAGATTGACAAACCTTGGGGAAAAAGGTACCCCTCAAAGCTAAAGAAAGCCTAAACCCAGCCATTAGATTATCCCTTTAAAGTTATCACCCTCGCATATATTAGGCAGGCATTTGCATCTCTATGCATTATGCAACATTTAACATCTTACGGGTATTAGCTCTTGTACATAGAATCAAATTTATAAGGAAACTAAGGTATCATTTTCTAATTTTAAAAACCCTGAAAGGCCTTAAGTAAATACCTTTGACCTTACCTACTAATTGAAAATCACCCAAGAAGAGTATCTAAACTCATTTCCTCTAATCCTTAAAGAGCAGGATGCTTCCCTGCCTCAAAGCCCATAACAGCTGGTGGCAAAATACCTCAATCCTTAAAGAGCAAGATGCTTTCTTACCTCTAAGCCCACATAAGCTGGTGGCACTTACCTACCTCAGTCCTCAAATAGCAGAAAGCTTCCCTACCTTAAAGCCTATACAAGTTGGTGGTAACTACCTATCTTAGCCCTCAATGAGTAGGATGCTTATCAAAATCCATGCAAGCTGGTGGCACCTCATAATCTACCTTAGTTCTTAGAAAGCAGGACGTCTCCCTACCTTAAAGCCTACATAAGCTAATGGCAACTACCTATCTTAGTCCTCAAAAGAGCGAGACACTTATTAAAGCCCTTATAAGCTAGTGGCACCATATAACCTACCTCAGTCCTAAAAAAGTAGGACATTTTCTTACCTTAAAGTGCATACAAGCTGGTGGCACCTATGTACCTTCGTTCATAAAGAGCTGAATCTATTCTTTCACTTAACTTAAGGCCTACACAAGTTGGTGGAACTTGTCCACCTTAGTCCATGAAAAGCTAGATGTCTTCTTTAAAGCTCACACAAGTTGATGGCACCTATTTGAAAAAAAATGAAAAGCAACCTAATAAAGAGGTCAAACCTTATAAAACTCATCAAAATCTTTTTCTTTGTAAGTTGTTTAACCTATCTCGACATGATACTAAATAACTCTCCATTTCTCAGTAGGCACACAAATCTATCACCCCATCTGAATAAAACGGTGTCTATTTATCTTTGCCCTATTCCTAATACTTAGCAACGACCAAAGAGAGGTAGCTGTAGACACTCATTTTGTTCAGACCAGTTTTTGGCATCCTAAGAGTTTGATAAATAATGATAAAATCAAAAAATAAAAATAAAATCTAGAAGATGACTACCAGGTGCCATGTCATCAAAGGCCACTTGTTATGGTGTTACCAAGGTTATTCAAATGATTACACGAATCAATTTCCCATCGTTTGTGACCAAGTTAAGGTAAATCGAGAAACTATAGGTACGTACAAGTTATATTAGGGCGCAAGTATTAATATAAGACCTTTATGGTGCAAAAAACTTGAATTTGCACATGTAGTATTGATACAAGAGGGTTTAGTATTGATACTTGGCATATTAGTATCGATACAGACCTTGGAAGTAGCTAAAGCTTTGATTTTTGGCAAAATATATCGATACACAAGCATGAGTATCGATACAAATCCATTGCGTATCGATATAGGCCTTTAAGTCCTGAGACTGGAAATATTTTTTCCTTTTAGTATCGATACACAGCTCATTGTACAGATACTCAAGAGTAAAAAATACTTTGTGTATCGATACAACATGTTTTGTATCAATATACCAAAGCATTTTTGCCTAGTTTGAGCCATTTTTTATCCTTCAAAAAAACCAATTTAAACATGTTTTTGCACCAAAGACTATCATAAAACATTGCAAACCTCAACTATAGGTTCATTAACGAATTCAAACAAATTTTTAGAGCCCAAACAATTAATGAGGTCACTTTCATAAGATATATAGGTATAAAAGGGTGTGGCAGGCATATTAGTAGAACCAATAAGAAGAGAGCTAGCGCATGGTAGCTAGAGATGTCCCCTAGTATAGAAGGAAAAAATAAAAAATACCCTTGCATGGTCTTCTAAAAGTAGGGGCTGAGCATTGAATCAAACACAACTAGCTATCTCAAAAAAAAAATTCATCCATAAAAAAAGTTTTCCAACAATCCTAGAAAAATCTACATCTATTCCCATAAATCTTCTAGCAACTCTAACTCTAAAAGTTCACCAAAATCACTGTTCCATTGCTTTTCACCTTCAAACAACCTCTATTCCTATAGCTTCCTAAAATCACCATCAGAACACCTTCAAAAACTTAATCTTTCACATATTTTCATCCTTAAAACACCCAATCAGCAACCACATTACTAGAAAGCTCTTTTCTTTTACCCTTTTCTTGCTAAACATAGTAAAAAGAGGGAAGGGACTAAGCTTAAAGTTACTACTTTAAAAAGGAGAAAAGTTTAAGCTTTTGCTGGTATTTTTTTTAACTTGTTCTAGACATTTTCTGTTTTGATTATCCATTTCATTTTAGTGAACCCTTCATGTTACCATGACCCTCATAATACTCCCATGCATCTTTGTTGCCTTACTTGTGATAGTCCTAGGATTTTAATGATCCTCTTCACACCTTGATGTTGTTAGATATATAAACTCACCAAGTTTCATTTTCATCATCATATAGCCTCTTTTCATGCATATTTTGCCATGTTCTTTCCATATTCAATGGCCATTTCATATTTAAATGGTCTCCTTAATGTGTCTTAATATGTTCAAATATTTTTTTTGTGTTTTAAGGAGGCTCACAAAATAAAAATGCTATCTTGACAACTCCAACATCAACTCCTTTGTATAAACATGTTTATATCATCTCCAAACACCCTATTTGTCATCTTTTTGCATCTATGTCACCCATTTCCATGTCAAAATGTCATCTTTGCTTGTTTGCATGTTTAATCCATGTTATCTTTGTATATGCTGTATTTTGTTCATGATATCTCTATTAAAATGCTTGCTTGTCTCTTACAAACTGATTTTTATAAAGTTCCCCAAGTTAAGTACATGTTACCTTCAATAGATGAAGAGTAGCATGGACTTAATGTTTTCATCAAATTGGTCTCCCAATCTTAGGGGCAAATCAACATTTTAGCTATGGATTCGTGGTGAAATAAGTTTAATTTTTTTTAAAAAAAAAGGGAAATCTTTTTTAGTATTAATCTTTGATCTTGATTTCCATGTTCCTTTTGATGGCATTATCAACAGGTTGTTCCATCATCCCAAACTTCTCTGAGATTGTGGAATGAACTTGAGAAGCTCGTGTTACTTTTTATCACGAATGTTCAGACATTCTAGCCTGAGTCTATCTTCAAAAAAACTAGAATATCAAATAATTGCCCTATTTTTGTCTCTGATAACATTATAGTTCAAGCTTGAAAAATTATTTTGAGCTGTAAAATATTTCCTTTAATTTTTCTAATATTCTTCCATTTAAAGGCATCGAATTATCTTTCTAGCGGTGTCTTATTTGCCCTCGGATCATCCCAGACGAGGGAGTGATGATTTTTTGAACCTTTACTGTCCGAAACCCCTGGAACTAGCATGCAACATTCTGTTTGGCCATTTCAGCTCATTAAATGATTTTTAAAAATTTCTTGATATTTTTCCCAAAAAAGTCATAAGATTTCCTTTCCTAAAAGGTATTATCCATGATCTAACAAACTCGGATAAGATTAAAATAATATTTTAAAATTTGTAATGCACTTTTAATTGTACCTGCTGCCAATGCTGAGACGAACCTAAATTCCAAAATTGATTCTGCCTAGAAACTAATTTTCTAGAATTTTTAAAATATTTTTATATTAAACCTTGTTGATTTACCTTTCCAATGATACCTTATTTACACCTAAAGCTTTCGGATGTCCCAAAAAAATCTGAAAATAGAGATGACATGATGTTGTCCCCTACTTTCAACTTAATTTTTGAATCTCTTTTTATAGAGATGTACGGATGTTTCGAAATACACCCGTTTAGTCTCCCTCACAATATCAACCCTTTTTAACTTGGATTAAAATTAAAATACAAAAAATAGGATTTCATATCAAAATTTTTCTAGTGGATATACTTCAACTCCACTACTTAAAAAGGATACTCCAACCCTTTTTTTACTTAAATTTTCTCCTTGTTCCTAAATATTTTCCAAGTTTTGGGAATACTTTAACCCCACTACCTAAAAGGAATGCTCTAACCCTATTTTTTATTTAAAAATTTAAAATTTCACTTTCATCTTAGCTATTTTCAAAACTCTATTTTAGGGGATACTCTAACCCTACCTCTCCCAAGGAATACTCCAATCCCGCTTTTACCTCAAAAGCTTAAAATTTTCTCTCTTTTGGATGCCTCAAACTGTTTTGATAAAAATCATCTTTGTTCTTCAAATTACCACTGAATCTAAACTGGTCTCTAAAATTGTCATCCTGGTTATTCTTTAATAATCAAAGGTAATTATGAGATACATTTTCATTGCCCCTCCGTTTTTATGTTCTTTTTTTTGTGATTACTTGTTTATGATATTATTATATTTCTCATTTTTCACCTCACTAACTCGTTTTCTGTTGTAGTGTTATTGTGCATCCATATTTAAAATTCATTTTCTAAGGAAATTTATGAGGCAATATTTTGTATCGGTATCTCTTCAGTGCCTAACACAAAACCAATCTTTAAAATCCAATACGGATATCGTTTTCATAAAAAATCCCTATGTTCCTCACATTTTTTAGGCATCTAGGTGATCTAATTTTTTTAATAAAAAATCACGGATTCACATTTTCCAAATGCATTAAAGAGGATTATATCTAAATAAAGACCAAATGAAACTGATTTAACTGAGACCAAAGTGAGATATAGTTAATAGGTATCATTTTTAGGCGTATTGGGGATGCTAGTCCTTCCATACGCATAAACAACTCTCAAGCCTAACCAATGAATCTTTGGACTTTGTAGACCTTGAAATCAGTGTTTCAAAATTTGTAACTCGTAATATTATTTTGAGTAGGTGTCTGATCTTGCCTAGCCTAAAATGATCGGTGGTGACTCCAAGTTTATGGCCATGTCATGGTGGCCATCCAAGTCCAGTTTGATGAGCAACTTATCCGACGGTCCCTATCCCCTTCATATCATTATGCCTAATCCAAATCCCAATCAAGGAATAGCTTAAAGGCTCAACCATAACCAATCATCATTTATTTTTAAGTCGAGTGCGCTATGCCCTTTGGATCATCCGAAGCTTTAAAGGCTTAGCACGTGGTGACAAAGGTCTAATGGGCAAAACAACTATGGATCCAAGTTTTATTCTTGGTCTTTAGTTTTGAAAAGATTTCTTGTAAAATCTTCATTTTCTTCAAAGTAATGCTAGGAAATCTTATTATCAGTCTTGTATATTTAGCAAGCATTATCAACTAAATTATAAGCATGATGCAATATGAAATATGGGTGTGACAAGATAGGAATTGAAAATGAAACAAGTATTATATTTCATTGTAAAAAAGAGAAGAGTACAATTCATGAACAATCCTTCATTGAGCACTTTTGGAGATATTTCTTGAGTGATCAATTCATGAAGATATACAATAAGATGTCAAAGATAGATTTTATAGGTAATTAATGCCTCTTGATGCTAATGATATGAATCATCTGTTGAGCACTTTTGAAGATCTTTCTTGAGTGATCAATCCTTCTAGTATTGGCTGATCTTTAAGGAACCCTTTTAGATTACCCCATAATATGGTGATTGCCTCGAGCTTAGGTACGCACTAACTTTTTTCTCTAAGTTTGAGTAGAGGTAGGGTTTAGTAGGCTAGGTTAGGTAGATTAGATGAGTTAAGTTATGATTTAGTTTTTTAGTCAAAATATGGTGGATAGATCAGGTTGGTAGTCTGGGTTTAATTAGGTTTGGGAAAATGTAAGCTTTGGTTGCCTAGCCTCACTTTCAGGTTTTCAACTCAAGCAGGTTTTACTTAAATGCCTTTTTAGGTTTTCATTTGAGGTTTTTTTTTTAGGATTACAAGACATCTTCTCGGTTTTTATCCTAAAATCCTCTTTAGGTATAGCATTTCTTGATAGAATCAAAGTTGACAGTGCTGCGTAAGTCACCGCTATCCATGTTGGCTAGAATCAAAGCTCTATCAAAAAAGGCTTGTTTTATCAGGTAAAGTTCTTCCTAGTTTGGGGTCCATATTCCTCGAGTATCTTTATGGATTGGGAGGATCTTTTAAGCACTAAGTCACTTTCTTGAAATTGATGAGGTTGGACTTTCTTGTTATGGGCTCTCTTATGTGCTTTTAGCATATTTGCCCAATATATATAGCTTTTACCCTTTTCTCACTAATATGATTAAGTTGTTCATATTGGTCCTTAACCCATTCAGCTTTTTCAAGTTGTGATTCCATTAATACCTTAAGTGAGGGGATCTCAACATTGATATGTAAAATGGCCCTTATGCCGTAGAATAGGGAAAATTAGGTAGCACCCATAAAGTCTAAACCACTATGCTATATACTTGTTGCACAAATGAATACTTCTAGTGCTAGCCTTGTATGCCTTAGTCATTTTCCTAACTACTTTTTAATGTTCTTATTGGTTGCTTCAACTGCACCATTCATTTTTGGGCAATACAACTATAAGTTATGATGTTGGATTTTTAATTAAAAACATAATGCTTGCATCATTTTGTTGTTCAAGTTGTGCACTTTATTCATGATGATTTGTTCAGGTAGCCTATATTAGTAAATAATGTATGATTTCATAAATTTATATACAATGGGTTTGGTGACGTTGGCATATAAAGTCACCTTTACCTATTTGGTGAAATAATCATTGGCGACCAGAATAAAGTGATACTCATTAAAAACTTTAGGGGTGATTGGTCCGATCATATCCATGCCCCACAGAGAAAGGCCATGAGGCTATCATGACATGCGAAGGTAATAGTGGGACATGAATTTTGTCTGTATAGATTTTGCATTTACGACATTTCAGGCATAGCTAATGCAATCTTTCTTGAGTGTCAACCAATAATGGCTCAATCTCATGACTTGTTTGGCCATTCTGTGTCTATTGGCATGTATGCCATAAATTTCTTCATGGATTTCTTTTAAGATTTTCTTAGCTTCAGAGGCATCCACACATCGAAGTATTACCTGATCCCAGTCTTTCTTATATAAGATCCCATGATCCAAAACAAAGCTTGTAGCCATTCTTTGGATGGTTCTCTTCTCAATTTAAATAGCATGTTCTAGGTATTATTGGTCCCTGACAGATCGAAGGATGTCATGACCACAATAATCCATCTCTTTCCTCTTTTATGTTTTAGTAATGTGTCTGGGTTTTATAAATTCTCATTTAGATGGTTGTAACCTTTGACTCTCAGTTTACTTCAAACATGGATGACAAGGTTGCCAAAGCATCAATCATTTAGTTTCCTCATGACAGCAATGCTAGAAGCTAGTTTCATCAAATTGCTGTCTTATTTCAGAGATTAGCTTCTTGTATTGGACTAGTTTAGCATCCTAGGTTTCCTATTCTTTTTAAGGTTGATAGATTACTAGGGCTAAATCCTCTAATACTTGCAATATTCTAATGCCTTTTTCAATGGTGGCTTAAAGCCTTTTGATGCAAGCTTCATATTATGCTACATATAATCAAAATTCAATCTAGCATTAAAACGATAATAATTTTCATCAAGTGAGATCCAAATTGCGCGATTCCATGCCCTAATACATTTAAAGCTACATCAAAATACATCTTCTAAGACCGTCTATAATTGTGGTATTTTTTGTCTTGGATATGCACATTAGATTTTCATTTTAAAATTCAAAATCCAATGGTTTGTAGTCATGTGCTGCTCAACTTGCCAAGAGTCGACTATCTCACTACCTTTAATGGTTTTTTGGTTCACATAGGTGATATCATACTCAGAGAATAAGACTTGCCACATGTTTAACCTTCCAAACAAAATAGGGGCCTTACA
>JBBYHK010029732.1:0-10052 GCA_038382065.1 Adansonia grandidieri | reverse complement strand
AATGCAAATAATCATCACAAAGAAATCATGTTAGTAAGGCAATAAATGAAGTAACATAACATAGATCATTTAATGCAATAGTAAAGAAAAGGGATGGACTACTGAAATTTATCTCGTAATTGACATCAATTATCTGAGAATAATCGAATCGATAATTTTCGAGATGCATCTGGGTTTCTTGATTAAATGATGTTTGTTTGACATATTCATGAAGTCCGAGAAGGAGAAAAATTTAATTGCAGTTAAAAGACAGGGTTGGAGTATCCCCTCAGAAAGATGGGGTTAGAGTACCCTCGTGGATGACAAATAATTTTAACAAAGAAAGATTTTTCAATCTTGACAATTTTGAAAGGTAGGGTTAGAGTATCCCCTCGGAAGGTTGGGATTGGAGTATCTCCAAAAGTTACACGTTTGACACTTTTTAGAGAAGTCGAGTTGAAAAACTTAAATTGATAAAACTTTGTGATTTAGAAAATGAGTGAACATTTTGACGATTTTTGGCAAAAGAAATTATTGTGAACGAGGGTGGTAAAGATGTAAAGTATGTTTGTGCCTTGATATGACCTTGTGTGAGGTCAAAGCATGTTTTCGAGGCTGATCGGGGTACTATGGTGACATTCGAATGTCTCAAGATGAAGCTCGAGAAAACAACTCAATTTTGACCATAACCAAAAATAGGGGACAGCATCGTGCTATCCCGCTCATCGAATTTATTCTAAATTGGTTTCACAGCTTTAGAGGGTGGACAAGACACCTTTAGAAACGTAACTTTATAAGTGTCAATCTAAAAGTATTCCTAATATCCCAAAAAGTCACTTTCTTTGGAAATAAATTTTCAAGTTCGGATTGATCGTGCTGATAGCAGAGCATATAAGGGACAAGGTGTGTCAACATTTCAAAAATCACCCTAGACTAATTTGGTATCAAAAAATTGCAAGCGATACCTTTCTAAAAAGGGAATTTCATGAATCTTTTAGGAAAAATGTTTGAAAAATTTGAAAAAATCATTTAGTGGGTCTGAATGGCGCAATCAGTATACATGTTTGGATTCTAGAGGTTCTTGATAGTTTAGATTTGAAAAATCATAACTCTCTCATCCGGAATGACCCAAGGTGAATAAAACATCGTTTTAAAGATAATTCAACATACTTTGAAAGGAAAATATCAGAAAATTCATGAAAAATTATTTAAGATTTTAAAGTAAATTTTCAATTTGCAATAGTTATGCTGCCAGTATGGGATAAAGCAAAAGTAGGGGATATTTCTTATTTTCTTTATGTTTATGGGTCCAAACTCGAGTCATTGACATTCGAACATCCATGACTGAAGGGAAAGAGTGGCATAAGCATATGAACTCATTTGCACAGCCCCGAAGTAGTTTAGGATAATGAAACAGCACGTTGATCACATCATTCAAGGTTTTTACTAAAAAATAAGGCACGAACATTTTGGGAACGAGTGCAAGGCCATTTTTGTTGGAAAATCAAAAGATTTGATGTTGTTTAATCAAGATTCCAGATTTGGAAAACTTAATTTTTCCCAAGATTTTTTTATGCTAACTTTAAGGAAAATGCTAAGTTCATGCTTGTCTTCATTGGTTGAGGTTAACATGCTTAGCTTGGGGAGCTTTTGAAAATCAATTTTTGATAGCCATCAGACATGCATTTTGATAAGGGGAAGACCACAAACATACAAAGAGATGATACATAACGTGAATGGGGATGCTAACTTTACCAATGGTCTAGACAAAGAAAGTGTTATGCATTTTAACAAGAAAATGTTATGGATGCTGAAAATGACAATGATTCATGCAAGTAATTTATAAATGTGTTTGAAATGTGTTAGGATAATGATTTATACATGGATTAAGGATAACAAGATGCATGGATATGGCATAAAATGCATAAGCAAGAGATGTCAAACTAATAAGGATGAAATAAGGCATTTTGCAAATCAAAGGGGCATTAAGGCATCCAAATCTTAAACTACCACAACCAAAAGCCACAATAATGCATGACAATCCTAAGAGGGTGATGGAAACATGGAGAGCTCGCTCAAATGATGAAGATGCAAAAAAACAGAAAATACAAGTGATAGAGTAAGAAGTTATACTAACAAACTTCAATTTTTAGCCAAATAGTTAAAGTAGCAGAGATGGCTTGAATTTCCCTTTTTTCCTTGTTGTTAATAAGCAAGAAAAAGAGAGAAACAATGAGGTTTTGGTTCTGGTATGGATAAGGGTGCTAGAATGTGTAGAATTTTGGGGTTGTTTTTGGGTATTGAGTGAAGAGCTACGTGATTTGGTTTTCTTGGTGTAGGAATGTGTTTTGGAAGCTGGAAATGAGCTGGAATCTAACCTTTTTTGGCTAAGATATAAGTGATCTATTTATACCAGCATTTTGGAGCCAATTTAGAGGTGTTTTGGGTCATTTTTCAAAGAGGACAAAGCGGTGTCAGCTTGATGGCTACAGAGTGGCTATAAGGAGTAACTTGTTGCCAATGTGATGGACATAGGGTGGCTGTTTAAATCCTGAAATGATTTTCTAGCAAATAGGGTGGTTGATGGTAATCTTAGTCAACAAACTAGGGAAGAGTAGGGTGATCATGTCACATTGACCTTTGTGATCTAATTTAGACTTTAAAAAAATGTTTTGGTTAATTCAAAAGTCCAAATTCATAATTTGATATCGGTTTTGATCTTTTTTTATGTAAAGAAATGAGTTAAAATTAAGTTTTTGATCAATAGTGGATGAGTAAAAAATGCTCGGACCGTGAAAAATTAGCCTAGTTGCTAAACAATTAGTCCAGATAAAATAAGGTGTCTACAGCTACACCTCTTTGATTGTTGTTGAGAATTAAGAATAGGGCAAAGACAAATAGATACTATTTTGTCCAGGATGGAATGACGCTCCCCAGAACACTTGCAAAGAAATAAATTGTGATTAACTTCGTTGTGATAAGTGCTGTGTATTAGCAATAATCCTCATAGAGGTTTAAGTGAATTTTGTAAGGTTTGCCTCCCTACTAGGGTAATAGGTTTTCTAAAGTTTGACCCCCCTAGGCAGGTACAAAGTAACATGGATTTTTTATGTTGGTGCCGCCAGCTTGTATAGGTTTTAACTTAAACTGGGGTGCCACTAGCTCGTGTGGGCTTTTATTCGAGTGCCGCCAACTTGTGCGGGCTTTGACTTAGACTTGGGTGCCACCAACTTGTGTAGACTTTGACTCAAACTTGGGTGCCACCAGCTTGTGTAAGCTTTGAAAATGTGCCACTGACTTATGGGCTTTTAGAAAAGGTGTCATTGACTTATAGGCTTTGAAAAAAGTGCCACTGACTTGTGGGTTTTGAAAATGTGCCACTGACTGGTGGGCTTTAAAAAGATGCCACTAACTTGTGGGCTTTAAAAAGAGTGCCACTGACTTGTAGGCTTTGAAAAGGGTGCCATTAACTTGTGGGCTTTGAAGAGTTGCCATTGACTTGTAGGCTTTGAAAAAGTGCCACTGACTTATGGGCTTTAAAGAGGTGCCACTGACTTGTGGGCTTTGAAAAAGGTGCCACTAACTTATGGGCTTTGAAAAGGGTGCCACTGACTTGTGAGCTTTGAAAAGGGTGCCACTGACTTATAGGCTTGATGTGGGTATGATTGGCATCAGGTTATTTGTAGACAAGTTTGTTGCCACTAGCTCATATGGGCTTAAGAAGGTTTCTTGATAGGTGCCTCCTAAATAATGCTTGGTTTACGAAGCTCATAGTTCTTACCAGGGACTCCTTAGAGGTTTGGTGAACCTGGCTTGAAGTAAAATTGCAAAAATCATGATGTGTGATGGTAATGTGAATGCATGATATGGAATGCTGTCATAATTGCATGATGTGAAGTCTAATACGAGAGATAGCCGTAATTATTTTTGTATGTCATTCAGACTCTCATAGGGATGGCGATTCATCTTTGTTGCAACTATGGATGGGAATTTTCTTAATCCTGCCGGGGATTGCAGTTGTCCCAGCTCCATTGGGGATACAACAAAAAAAATCTATTCTCAAGAATTTAGATTATTGCATTTCTTGATTTGGGAGGTTCAATCATTTTTCTGACAATTAGAAGGCATTGTCAACAATTTGAAGACTGTTTGCCTAATTAGGTTGATGTCTCAAGTTTCGATAGGATTTGGGTAGAATGCATGGGTCGATTTTTAGTTAGCTTAAAATGGTTTTTTCTTAAAATGTGGCTTGTGAAAGCAAGAAATGGTTTGGTGTATGGTCATGTCGAGCGAGTGTTTGGACATGAAAAGTGCATCATCTTGATGATCATGGCGTAGGCAGAGTTCCTTATGTATTTCTCTTCCTTTCAGTGTAATATCAAGATGTCCTAATGCATATTTTAGTTGATTATCAAACATTATCAACTAAATGACAAGTGCAATGTGAATTGTACAGGGGTTAAAAGAAACAAGGAAATATTTATTCATGACAACAAAGAGGCATGACTTGGTATATCTTTTGACAAACAAGTGATATGGTGGCCAGAAGAATGATCTCTTCGGCAAAAGATGCCTCTGACAATCATGACATGGATGTTCCTTAGGTGCTTTTTAGGATCTTTCTCGAACAATAAATGTGATTAGTATGAGCTGATCTTCAGAAGATCTCTACGATTGCTTTGCATTATCCTGTAGGTAATCTCAGTTTATGCCTTATCCAAATTGATCTTCTTAAATCACCCTTACGCATTTTCAACTGTTCGAGTTAGTTGCCCAAATGCCCTTTTCGGATTTTTATCTGGACCCCTTTTTGTTTTGTTTTCTTGTTTTTTGTTTTTTGTTTTACTTTTTACTTTCTTTTTGTTTGTTGTTTGTTTTTTTTTTTGTTCTCTTTTTTTGAAGGCTGCCTTTTCAGGTTTTTGCCTTTTATGTGTAATATTTCTTGATGAAATCTGAGTTGATTGGGTTAGGCAAGACATTGCTGTCCATTTCTGACAAAATTAGGGCCACTCTAGAGAAAGCTTGCTTCATGACATATGGTCCTTCCCAATTAGGGGTCTACTTGCCTTGTGCATCTTTGTGAATTGGGAAGATCTTCTTCAATACCAATTCGCCTAGGTGAAATTGTCGTGGGTGCATCTTTTTGTCATGGGCTTGGATTATGCGTTTTTGATACATTTGACCATGGCAAATGGCTTTCATGCATTTTTCCTCGATGAGGTTAAGTTGGTCGTATCTGTTCCTGACCCATTCAGCTTCTTCAAGTTTGGTTTCAGTCAAGACTTTGAGAGAAGGGATCTCGACTTCGATAGGCAATATAGCTTCCATCCCATAGACAAGAGAAAATGGGGCAGGACCAGTGAAAATGTGAACTGAGGTCCGATAGGCATGAAATGCAAAAAATATCTTCTCATGCTAGTCTTTGCAAGTCTCAGCCATTTTCTCAACTATTCTTTTAATGTTTTTGTTAGCTTCCTCGACTGCTTCATTCATCTTTGGGCGATAAGGGAAGAAATATAATGCTGGATCTTGAACTGTGAGCAGACTGCTTGCATCATTTTATTGTTTAAGTTTCTTGCATTGTCTATGATGATTTGGTTTGGGAGGCCATATCTATAGATGGTGTCCCGCTTGACACACTTATAAATGGTTGATCTAATGACATTACCATATGATGCAGCCTCCACCCATTTGGTGAAATAGTCAATCGTTACCAAGATAAAGTGATGCCCATTAGAAGCGTTAGGGGTGATTGGCTCAATCACATCCATGCCCCACATGGAGAAGGGCCATGGGGCCATCATGACATGAAATGGCGTTGAAGGGACATTGATCTTCTCTGTTTAGATTTGACACTTATGAAATTTTTTGGTGTAATTGATGCAATCTGTCTCAAGGGTCAGCCAATAATAACCCGCTCTCATGATTTGCTTAGCCATCCGATGTCCGTTAGCATGTGTGCCACAAATCCCTTCATAAACTTCTTCTAGGATCTTTTTGGCTTTAAAAGTGTCAATGCATCTAAGCAATACTTGATCGTGACTCCTTTGCTATAAGATTTTTTCATCTAGAACAAATCTCATAGCCAGCCTTCTAAGAGTCCTTTTATTAGTCTCGATTGCATATTTGGAATATTGCTGATCCTTGATGTAATGAACAATGTCGTAGTACCATGGTAGGCCATCTTTCTCTTTTTTTGACACTATGACAATGAATCAGAGTTGTGTAGATGCTCATCTAGATGGGAGCAATGTCCAAGTCTTAATTGACTTTAAACATGGATGATAAGGTAGCCAAAGCATCAGCTATTTGGTTCTCTTTTCGAGGTAAGTGTTGAAAACTAATATCATCAAATTTTTTCTTGAGCTTTGCTATCAACTTCCCATATTGTATCAACCTGGCATCATGAGTTTGCCATTCTCCTTTCAATTGGTAGATGACTAGGGCCGAATCACTGAAGACTTGTAATATCTTGACATTCCTTTCAATGGCTGCTTGAAGCCCCATTACACAAGCTTTATATTCTACGATATTATTTGTGCAGTCAAAATTTAGCCTTGCTATGAACGGATAATGACTCCTGTCAGGTGACATCAATATTGCCCCAATTTCATGTCCTAGAGCGTTTGGTGCTCCATCAAAATACATCTTCCAGAATTGATCTTGGTTGAAGGCATCTTCATCTTCAGAAATGCACATTAGATCTTTATCTAGGAAGTCAAACTTTACAGGTTCATAGTCATCTACAGTGCAACTTGCCAAAAAGCTTGCTGACATAGGCAATGTCGTATTCAAAAAGCAGGACTTGCCATCTAGCTAGCCTTCCTAGTAGTGCAAGGGCTTCGCATAGATACTTGATAGGATCAAGCCTTGCAATCAACCATGTGGTGTGATACAACATGTACTGCCTGAGTCTCTTGGTTTTCCACACTAAAGCACAGCATAACTTCACGACTGCGAAGTAATTACACTTGCATTCCGTGAACTTTTCGCTTAAGTAGTAGATTGCTTGTTTTTTCTTTCCTAACTCATCATGCTACGCTAATACACAATGCATAGACTTGTTGAAGACTGCCAAGTAAAGGATTAAAGGTCGACCGGGCATCGGTGGTACCAACATTGGCAGGCTTGACAGATAATGTTTGATTTTATCAAAGTTTTCTTGACATGCCTCATTCCATTCTCCTGGATTTTGTTTGTGAAAAAGTCGAAAGATGGGGTCGCATTTGTCAATGAGCTAGGATATGAATCTAGCAATGTATTTTAGTCTCCCCAAAAAGCTTCTCACTTCCTTTTGGGTTTGAGGTGGTGGCATATCTTGAATGGCTTTGACTTTGCCTAGGTTAATTTCAATCCATTTTTTGCTGACTATAAAGCCTAGAAGCTAACCTAAAGTGACTTCAAAGGTACACTTGGCAGGATTCAATTTGAGTTGAAATTTTTATAGCCATTCAAAAAGTTTATAAGGGTCTGTGACATGCTCATCTTCTTTTGTTGACTTTGTAATCATGTCATCAACATAGACCTTAATTTCTTTATGTATCATGTCATGGAATAGGGCTACCATGGCTCATTGATAGGTTGCCCCAGCATTTTTGAGTCTAAAGGGCATGACATTATAGTAAAATGTCCCCCACATGGTTACAAAAGTTGTTTTCTCCATGTCTTCGGGTGCCATCTTGATCTAGTTATAGCTTGAGAATCCATCTATGAAGGAAAACAGAGAATTCTTAGCCTTATTGTCTACTAAAATATCGATATGGGGTAGCGAGAAGTTATCCTTAGGACTAGCTCGATTTAGATCCCGATAATCAACACATATTCATACTTTGCCATCTTTCTTTAGGGCTAGGACTATATTGGCAACACATTCTAGATATTTGGCAGTTCCAATAAACCTTGCATCAAACTTCTTCTTGACTTCCTCTTTAATTTTAAGGGGCATTTTTAGCTTCATCCTCCTTAACTTTTGTCGAATTTGTTTGCATCTAGGCTTGATAGGAAGCTTATGGACCACTATATCAGTGTCTAGTCCTGGCATGTCTTGATATGGCCAAGCGAATACATCTTGCTATTCCTAGAGTAGGTCTATCGGTTTGGTCCTAATTGTTGACTTTATTAAGGTTTCAATTTTAACCTCCTTTCGATCCTTCTGAGTACCCAGACTTATTACTTCCATTGGGTCTTTATGGAGCATGATCTACTTCTTCTCTTGCTTAACTAATTGTAAGAGGTTTGGTTGTACGGAGCTTTTTTTGAAACCTTCTTCAGGATTGACTTCACTAGTGCAAATTAACTGTTCAAAATCGATCTTCAAAGACCTATCAGACATATCCATGTCACTATCATCAGGACACCTAAAAGGGCAAAGAAATAAACATTGCAAAAGGCACCCACACAACTAAAGGATTTGGATAAAAATGAAGGCAAAAGAGTAATAGGGATGAAAAGGTTGAAAAGTGATGCACAATATAGAATGATATATGCAAAAGTCATTTCATTGATAATATTTGATAAAAAAAATACCTCTTACATAGGACACCTATCTGCCCTTGGGCAAAGATAGGTAGGTTTTCATTTCTTGACATTACATGAAAGGGAAAAGAAAAATGCAAGGGCTTCCATGATGACCCTATCATCAAAATCATGTATTAGTGGAAAGACATGAATTTTATGGCTTGGTATCTTGGAGATAGAGGTTGTTAAGTGCTCTGTTTAAGATGACCAAGACATCTTTAGCCTTTTACTCTTCTGGTTGGCTTGAATTGATTTGTCCTTCTGAATGAAATATCTCATGGAGAGAAGGAACATTATCAGCTTTGATTCTTCCTTTTGGCCCAATGATCATACCATCTCCTAGATGGAGATCCTCTTTTCTTGCTACTTTCTTGAGTACACAATGGCCTTGAATCCTAAGTCTCTTTTGTTGGCTTGAGTGGTGACCTGTAAGGCTTGAGCCATCCCTTGTAGATTCTTACCAAGCCTTTTTCCAGCACGAAAACCTTTGCCAATGATCATTTTTAAACCCAAGTGGGTACTCTTTGATAGGTGAAGTTTAACTATTGGCAATCCTTCTCCCATAAATGTTGTATTGATGAACTCGAAGGATTGGAAGGATGACTCTGGTGCATCCTCATTAGGCTCTATGTAGATATCCTTAGTGAAAGTAATGGTGATCATTTCTTCTTCAGCTCTAATATTAACTGCTTTGTCATCTATCACAAATTTGAGCTTTTGATGGAGAGAGGATGGGACAACTCCGACGGAGTGTATCCATGGCCTTCCTAATAGGTAGTTGTAAGAATGATTAATATCCATAACTTGGAAGTCAACTTCATATAAACATGGGCCTATCTGAAGCTGGATTGTGATATTTCCAATTACTCTGTAACATGTACCATTAAAAGCTCAAACTATGGTGTGGTTGCTCTTAATGTTGGACTGACCGACAAGGAGTTTGTTTAATGTACTCATAGGCATAACATTAAGGCTTGACCCATTGTCTATGAGTAATTTAGGCAAAATACGTCCATTTCAATGGGTAGTGATATGCAGAGCTTTATATCTGCCCTTGCCTCCGGGTGGGATCTCATCGTCAGTGAAGGAGATATAATTATCAGCCATGATGTTGTTCACTAGTCGATCCAACTTGTCCACAGGGACGTCCAAGGGCACATATGCTTCGTTTAGCACCTTCAGTAATGCATTTAAGTGAATCTCTGAATTAAAAAGCAGAGATAGCAAAGAAATCTTTATGGGTTGTTTACTTAACTGGTCCATGATGTAGTGTTCACTGTGTTTGATATACTTGAGAAACTACATGGTTTTTCTTTCACTTACTGCTTACTTGACTTTCTCAAGCTCAAATTTTTTTGCTTGGGCCTAAGTGGTACTAGTGCTTGGAAATACATCAACCTTTTGTTTTTCTTAAGCTGAGGGAGTGTAACACCTATTGTTATGGGTTAGGTGACTAACTCCTGACAGTTCCATTGCAACAGTTGAAGGAGTTAGTTCTCTGATCATCACTACCTGATTCTCATATTTCCATGGGATAGCTTTGTTGCTCTTATACG
>JBBYHK010029711.1:0-10052 GCA_038382065.1 Adansonia grandidieri | reverse complement strand
AAATTGATGTAAACTATACTTAAACCCGAACCCGACCTGAACCCGAACCCGAACCTGAATTGGCCCGAACCCGGATTGACCCGAACCCGAATTGGCCTGAACCCGAATGGACTCGAACCCGAATTGGCCCTAACCTGAATGGACCCGAACTCGAATGAACCCAACCTGAATGAACTCAAACCTGAATCAGCCCGAACCCGAAAAAACCTGAACCCAAAATGACCCGTCCCGAACCCGCCTAATTGCCACCTCTAAGTGGTACTATGAAAATCTTCTTGTGAAAAATACAAAAGCGGCCGATTGAATTAATAGGATCCCAAGGGAGAAGTGGGCCAACCATATGATAAGGGAAAACGCTATGGACATATGACAATGAACCTAGCTGAATGTATAAATTCAGTGTTAAATGAAACTCTTCATCTTCCCATAACTATTTTAGTCCAAACAACATATTTTAAGTTGGCTGAACTATTTGCTAAGATAGAGAATTAGTAGATAGCAATGAGGGAGGCATGCCACACATACTGCGAAACAGTTGATGCCATGCAAGAAAATTGAAGGAAAGCTAACTCTCACATTGTTCATGGGTTTACGCGAGCAAATCAATCTTTTCTGGTTAAAGAGTTAGAAAACCCACGAGAGGAAGTTATGGCATCAAACTACAAAGTCAATCTTAATGAGAGGTGTTGTGACTGTGGGAAGTTTCAAGCACAAAGGTACCCATGTTCACATGTTGTTGTTGCTTGTGCTTATGTCCATATAGATTACATCCTATATGTGGACAATGTTTATAGATTGAAGATTATATCCAATGTTTATCGACATGAGTTTCAACCTGTCGAGCATGAAGATTATTGGCCAAAATATAATGGTCCATAACTATGTCCTAGTCCAAAAATGAGGAGAGATCCAGGTAAGCCAAAATCAAGTCGTTTTCATAATGAAATGGACCTTAGGGAGAGACGTCAACCAAAGCACTGCAGATTATGCAAGAATGAAGGCCATAGCCATAACAAATGTCCTTACAAATCTAGCACCTCGGGTGAAAGTTCGAATCAATAATAATGCTACTAAATGATATGTTAAGGTAAAATTTAGTACTTAGACGTAAATCAAAATTGTTAAAATATTTATATTCAATTTTCAAATATTGGTATACTCAAATATCCCTAGTGAATGCAATCTATTCACACAACATACTCTAAACCGTCAATAACCTTGAATCATTATCATCATATAAAAATTGAAAATCCATAATATTTATTCAAATAAAAGTCCAAAATTACATTATATTTAACTACCAAAAATTAACGAAGATAAGATGAAATTATGATGAAATTGCGAAGATAATATGAACTTAGGGGCCGAGTTCCCAACATATGAATATTTATGTGTTCTCAATACATAACATAAGTAGATGGGAACTTGCCCCTTCTGAGGGCAAGTTCCCATGGGCAAGTTCCCATCTTTACTCGATCATCACCCTTCTTCTTGGCGAGTTCCCAATACGCTTAAAAATAAAGACATTTTGGAAAATAATATTAAAAAGGCATATAATGGGAAATAAAAAAAATATCTATGATTATTTACACAAAAAGCCTAATTATTTATTATATTTGTTACTTATTTGACATTAAAATTATTTTTAAAAATTAAAAATATTTTTGATCAAACCAGTTGATCGGTTTGACTTTGGATTTGATTTGTTTAAATGATATCTTATTCCATTCAAGGTGGCTGAGTGTTTGCCTTTTTTTTTTCGTTTAGGTTTTTTGAAGGATTTTTTCCCCTTCTTTCGAACCTTCTGCTAGCCCTTTGAATCAAGGGTTCGAATGGTGTTCATTGTTCGGTTTTAATTGAATTAGAAGTGAAATCGAATTTGGTTAGATTAATTAATTAAAAAAAAATGTTTCAATTATCGACAATAATTGAATTACACAAAATATATATGAAATATGATATTTTAATCCTTATTAGATACTTAAGTTTTATATTGTTGAAGTTTTGCCGTATGATAGATATAACATTACTTATATTTAATGTTTAAACATTTGTTGGACATTTGTACTTATTTAAATTATATAAAACTAAATATTTAATAATTTAAAAATGTAATTTTAACTTATTGATATATAACAATTAAAACCAAATTTACTAAAATAATTTTAGTAAGTTAAAAAAATATATTTTTTATAATTTAATTCAATTAACGATTAAAAAGAATTTTGGATTAATTCGATTAATGGCCCTAATAGGGATCTTAATGGCAATGGTACATGCAACTGGCCATCAAGAGCAAGGAAGGCCAGAAGATAGCAAAAGTTTTATCCTATATATTACTTCAGCTTAAAAGAAAGGAAATGTTTGATTTTAATATTGATAATAATCATAACTAGTTAAATTGCTAGAGGAAAGATTAGGTAATTGAATTTGAGAGTGAATATTGGATTTGAAAATATGTTTAAAATGTATATATATTCAATTTTTCATAAATATTTTTATATATTTAGAGTATTATACTAATACTCATTTATGAAGATAGATCAAATATATGTTTCGATCTTGGATGCTTAGAAAAAATTGAAAATTACGGATAACATAGATGATAAATAAAACTTATCTAATGCACATATTTTGCAATTAAAAAATAAAAAAGACATTATTAGAAGAAAACATAAGGTATTTTATTCATCAATAACAATATAATATGAAAAATTATTTTATACATTATCAGTATCAGTAACGTTTTTAGATTCTACATTCAATATTAAAAAGATGACACATAACTCTTAAATATAATAAACAAATAATTAAAAATAAAAGCAAAATACGTAACAAATCAAATACTAATTCATAAAAATATAATATAATATATATATAATCTAATGACCATTGTTGCCCCAAAAGCAAAGATTGAACAGCCTTTCATTCTTTTCTTGGGTCCTCTGCTTATGTAGCTTCATTTGGGGCATTGGTAAAGGAAGAAACAAATCTCACAAAGTTCCGAACCTGAACAACAGCAGAAAGGACTGTGACGATGCAACTCATGGCACCAACAAATAAATTGAAAAAACCCAACATTCTCCCAAGACTGATTAAAGCTCACTGACCGAAAAAGGGGGGGGGGTGGAGTTTCTAGCTATTGACAAGGAACAAAAAAGCTCACTGACCAAATAAGGAGGTGGAGTTTCTAGCTATTTATAAGGAATAAAAATGACCTCACTTCTTGAGGTTCTCCACGTTCTCATTTACTATTCATTCACACTGATCTTTAGGGCAGAATTTTTAATGGACGAAAATAATTGTTCATGAATGATCCTCCTATGCTGTATTCTAGATTAGATGAATGCTGTTGGTTCTGGTATATATCATTTATTAAAGGCATGGAAAAATGAAAAACTAAGATTGGCTTCCACTTCTAAGTCCAAAGTGTAATTAATAAATTGATTTTTTTTAACTCAGTAAAAATAATATAAAATATTATAAAATATTAACTAAATAATTTTTAATTAATGAGTTCACTTAACAATGCTTATAGGTACATATTAAGATAAAAAAATTTATCTTTTTAAAAAAATTTTTTACATCTAATTAATTATTTTTACAATATTTAAAAATAATAATATAATAATTATGTATTTTTTCTTATTTTAAAATCTTAACGGGTGCTTGTAACCACCTGTTAAACTTTCCTCTAATGAATATGTGGAATGTTCTAGTTGTTCTCAAAACGGCATTAATTAAAAATAAATAAATAAAAAGTGGGCATTTATTTTACTCAATGAGATCAACACAAAACCTGTAGTCAATATGTAGGAATTTAAGAAAACCTAACCCTATTGTTACAAGTGTACAATTCACGGGAAGAAAAAGAAATAAATCAAATCAAGTGTTTATATTTCATAACTTCACAAGAATACGAAAATATGACATTACATCTAGGATATATCAAGTACAGAATTAGTTATAATAACACATATATTATTCTATATTATTAATACTATTACATATATTTATATAATAATAAATTTAAGATGAGATCCGGTATTGTTTCTATAAAATTAGTTTATGATCAATGTGATGCATGAATTTTTTTTATTTATTAATTATTATATAATAAACAAATTTTACGTATACATGAGTATATAATTTATGACATATCTAAAAAAAATTATCTTTTGAAAATTCAAATATTCAATGAACAATTGATGCATCTTGAAGCAGTAACTAAAAGAATTTATCCAATATACTTAAAGTTATTTCAATAATTTTGCATTATATATTTATTCTTTTTAAAGATAAGATAATTTTATTTTTAAAAAAAATAAAATTATATTTTATATGTTAGACTCTATGTGACCCACATGATAATAAATGGACTAAGATAATCAAATCAATTTATTAAGATAATATTATCTAATGAATCCTATTAAGATTAACTACTCTAGTGAAAGGAGTTAAACTCTACTTCAGTAACTAATTAGAATATAGACTCATTCATGGTAGGATACAATTCTAATTAGTCTTCTAGTATAGGTTCCTAGTTTAGTCTATATAAATCGCCTGTACACCATCATAAGGTAATTATCTAGAAATAAAAAAATAGACTAGAAGGCTTATACAAGGTGTTCATCTTCGTGTGTTTGGAGCGAGGTCGCTTTCTTAATCAACAATAACTAGAGGTATATTTTATTTAAATTATTACATATGGCATCAGAGCTAGATTCTTTTATTATGTTGCTCAGATTATAAAACTCGTTACCTTATTTCTTCACGAGTATGTAATAATTGATTAAATTATTAAATTATAATATATATATATACATACATGTACCAGAGGATTAAAACCATGTTAATAAATATAAGTTTAACAACTAAATTTGCCGAAAAAATCAAAGAATAAATTGAGTTTTTTAACATGTAAAATAAAACTCAATTCAAGAATTGGATAAGCATTTACGTATATATCTTAATATAATTTGCTGTATGAAAATTTTTCATGGTATCTTGCAAGGTTGAAAAGCGGTTTTAATCACATTAAGATTTACTTTTAAAAGATGTTGAATCAAATATTTTAAACAGTTTTTTATTTTTGTATGAAATCCAAAGGTTTCTCCCTTAATTTTATTTTGCATTTATAAACCAATAATCGAGCACGCTGAATTCTGTGTTTAGCATGTGCTTAAAGTTATTTTTATTGGATGAAAAAATTGAATGAAGAACATGGATGCCATGATCAATTCTGGCAAGGAAACAGGTTGGATTAGCCGACCGTAAGCCATAACACACATAGATGGATGGGTGGACAAATACATGGGATGGTGATGTGCCGCATTAATGACCCATCCAAATTCTATCCATACCACTTTTTGGTCTTGTTCACAATTTTGTGTTTAATATAGTCATGATTTTAAAAATTTTAATTGCATAAAATATTTAGTGTTTAATATTTATTTATGATTAAATGAATTAAAAAATTATGCACGTTTATTTTAGAATCAATTCATGGTAATATATTTTGATATGTTGAAATTTTATTAGCCGCATGTACTCTCTCAATAAAGTGGTTAATAGTTATTGCTTTAGCCTAAAGTAAAAGCATAATTAATTTTTTCAGTAAAATTCAGTTTACTAACTTAGTATTTCAATTTTAATATGCACATTTATGCCATAAAATTTATTCATCAATTAGGTATATGATAATGGTCTTTGGCATGTTTTATGCGATTAAAGGATCCATGTTATGGAACACATATTTTTTATGTGTTGTATGTAGATTTTTGGATCAGTTATAGCATGACGATTTGGAATTTTATTGTTGTATGTGAATTTTTAGTACATAAGAGATGATGTCATTGTTGAGGAACTAAATCACTAGCTTGGTATTAGCCAAAGCATTTTAAGTTACATGATTTAGATAAATTGATAGTTATTTAAAATAAGAAATTTTTCTTTAAATAACTACATACGATAAACATCAATAAAGTTTTATGTCATGAATTTATTTGGTATATATTTGAGTTATTAAACCATGCATGCAATTATTTATGGTATAAATATATTATGCCATTATAAAGAATCTAAATCAATTATTTGGGAATAGCCATAGCATCTTAAGTTGATTGATTTAGTTAAACTAGTAGTTATTTAAAATAAAGTTTTCTTCAAATAACTACATATGGAGGATGACATTAAAATGCAATTATTTATGCTATAATTGCAATAAGTTAACATAATTTAATATTATATTCTGCTGCAATTATTAATATGTAATAAAAAATTTTGCATATATTAAGAATGTCATTATTAAAGTTCTAAATTGCTAACTTAAGAGTAGCCACAGCATCTTAAGTTGGTTGATTTAGATGACAATTGTTAGTTATTTAAAATAAAGTTTTCTTTAAATAACTACATAAAAAAATGACATCGATAAAGAATATTATGATATGCAATAAATTTTGTGCATGTATGTCGAATATTATTATTAAATTCTGAATTATTAACTTAAAAGTAGCCATAGCATCTTTAGTTAATTGATTTAGATAAAATAATAGTTATTTAAAACTATATAAAGAAAATGACATCCATAAAGTATTAGATCATGAAATTAGTTATTTGGTCCCACAGAGAAATAATTAATTTTGTAAAATAGTTAAAGGATAAAACAATATAACATTAAAGTTAAATTTTACTAGGCTCCCAAGTATGGATTTTTTAATTTTAGTGTTTTAAAGTTATTGTTTTTATCATTAAAGCTATGTAAATTCATATGTATGATGCACCTCTACCCACAGGAAGGTTTGGATTTACATTTTGAATATAAAGTATTTTATTCAATTAAAGTATAGTTCCTTGCATTTTGCAGCAATTTCTACTATTATGATTAATAAGGCTACTATAATGAAATGTTATTCGGTGATAAAAAATTACTCTAATAAAAGAGTAAATTAAGCTCTTTTGGGTGTAAAGACCTTGACTTAGTGTTTTGGGTGGACAACTTGTCCTCAACAAATAAAGTGCGCAAAAGTAAATAGATTTCAGTGTACAGTAGGAGCAATCTGATCATTTAAGGATGATGTGCATCAAATCTATATTAGTAAATCAATTTGGATTTCATCCTAATTCCTATAAGGCCAAGGATAATTGCAAAGCCACTAAAGACTAGATTTTTAAATCTGATAAGATTTTGCTTATCATCCTAATAAGGAAGCTTTCAAGAATAAAGTGCAACAATTCTAAAATTGCACATGAGCATATTATGGGATTTGAGAGATATTGTTGCTTAACTTAAATCTTTGGAATTCAGTTTTTCGAGTAAATCTCTCATCACTTTCATATTCAACTTTTTTCCTAATGAGTACGACCATGAGAAACACATATAAATAAAATGGTCTATCAATGAACTCTCAATTATATGTGTTTAAAAGAAAAGAGATTAAAAAAAAACTAAAAACTAGATCCAGTTAGCCTAGTGACTCAAGGTAAAAAGTGATAAATAACCAATAAAGATAAATAAGGGAAAATGCCAATAAAGAAAATGGCATCAAGTCTTTCATTTTGTTTTAATTCAGATACATAAAGAAAAATTGCCTAAAGTATAAAAGGGACTCAAAAATAAATGTAAACTCATTTTTTATGAATCTCTTTTGATGATATTCCTAATAACATATGGTAGTTGGACTTATGTTGAACAGATTATATTTCTATAACCCTTTAAAGTTTCATAAAGTCAAGAAACCAAAGGAAAAGTGGGATGAACATCTATTACAAAAATCATTAAAGACTATCAGAATCATGTTTTTGAAATCAAGATTTGTTTTACACCTTAAAAAAAAGTTTTATCTTTTATTTTAGAAATTTTCTTAATTAAAAGAGTTTTGAATTTAAATTTTTAAATTCTATTGTTGAAATTTCAAAAGAGAATTTTTTATTAGATTTTTCATCATTAACTTGGATCCTGATTGTGAAAATAAGTTTTTTAACTATTTTACATGATTTCTAGTAGTAAAGAAGTGCTACATATAAAATTCCTTTAAAGTTATAGTATAAAGATTGTGTCACATCTCCATATAGAAATTAAGGAGAATTGACAATGATGGAATTCTTGAAACTCTTGAGTTTGACATGTAAGTTAGTTGCATTAAGGAAAAAGCAAACCAACAAGCCCGCTAAAAGAAGCTAAAGAAAGCACTGTAATATTTAGAAATCATACACTTTCCCCTAAGTTTATGGATTGATGCATTATAATTGCTATTGATATCTTTATTAAAGTGTCAACTAAATTATTTTCTAAATTTTCTTAGAATTATGGAATAGTTAGAATCCAACTTAAGACATTATGAACTTGGGTTGTCTAGTTAAAGTGAAGGTTTCGAACCCAAACATAAGGAAACTGGATCCAAGAATAAGTTAGCAGTTGGAAGTTATGCAATTAACTTAAAAGGGTCATGGTTTTAAATGTCTCTCATATTCAACTAAGATTGTTGAAGCTGGAAATGCTAAGTTTCTTATGGATCATGGGTCCAGTGGGAGTAACTTTCCTCGTAAGGTTGATATTAAGGAATAAATTTATTTAGATTGATCTTTTGTAAAGGACTTGATTGTTTCTCAAAACAAACATACAGAATTAACTAGAGAGCAATCAAATCAAGTATAACCTTTACAATAAATCATTAATCTCACTAACTAAAGGTGTACAAAATGTACAAATAAATATAGAATTAAGAGATCTAATGAGTAATAAACTAGCCACTTCTATGACTTGGTTGTGTACCTATAAAAGTCTAATTTTGATATTAGACATAAATATGATCTCGTTTTCAGTAGCCATGAATAGTAAAAGCTTCACACTTTGGCATAAAGCTATGATAAAAGAGATGAAACCAATGACTAAAGATCTAGTCTAATAACTTCTTAAATTACCATTTGGTAATGTTAAACGATATAAGGTTAGACTTCTGGACAATGGTTTCACTCAAAGAAAGTATAAATTACCATGGAACTTTCTCTCAAGTTTTTTTATGAAAGTTTCATTAAGAATTATCATAGTTTTTGTAGCTCATTTTTGATTAAGAGTTACATTAAATGGTAGTGAAAACAAACTTGCTTGAATAGGGATCTTGAGAAGAGGTATACGTAATTCTACCTGAAGGTTTATTTGAAAAATCAATATATATACTAAAACAAGCATCCCACCAATGGTATGTAAAGTTTAACAATGTTGAGACATCATTTGGTTTTACTAAAATTGTTGTTGATCATTGTTTATACCTTAAAGTCAATGGGAGTAAAGTTATAATTTTATTCTTATATGTTGGTAATTTTCTCCTTGCAAAAAATGATTCAGCTTTGTTGCATGAGATAAAGATTTCCTTTCTCGAAACTTTAATATGAAGAATTTGGGTGAAACTTTATATGTCATAAGCATAAAGATTCATAGAGATAGATCTAAAAAGACATTAAGTCTATCTCAAGAAGCCTATATCAAGATATTTTTGGGAAAAATTAAAATGCAAAGCTATTCACCGATAAGGGTACAAATTGTGAAGGAGAAATTTCAATCTAAGCTAATATCTCCAAATAATTTGAAAAATGAGCGTATGAAAGGGATTAAATACGCATATAGTATTGTAAGCCTTATATGGATTGTAATACATGAAAGAGAATATTCATTTTAGAATACTACTGCCATGATCTGTACTATGTTAAATCTTTAATTGAGTAGGAGTCGGGTTAGAGTAACTAATAGCCATGTTAAAGTTTTGGATTTAATTATCACCTATGCGAGTTCTTAGTTTATCATATGACCAAATGGGAGAATGTTAGACTTTATGTGGCCCACATGATAATAAATGGACCAAGATAAGCAAATTAATTTATTAAGGTGATATTATCTGGCTTTTTTATGTAAATAATATATATTTTTTTATTTAAAAAAAGGTCAAAATCAGATTATTTACCAAAATAGGCCAATTTCTCAATTAAGTTGAGAAATCGCCAAATCAGATGGCGATTTCTCAACTTATTTTGAGAAATCGCCAAATCAAGTGACG
>JBBYHK010029701.1:0-10053 GCA_038382065.1 Adansonia grandidieri | reverse complement strand
TTCCTGGAAAGGGAATTTCATGAACATTTTAGGAAAAATTCTTGAAAAATTTGGAAAAATCATTATTGGGCCTGAATAGCCCAACCAGAATACATGTCCGGATTCCAGAGGTTTTGGACAGTTTAGATTTGAAAAATCATAACTTTCTCATCTGGACTGATCCGGGGATGAACAAGACCTCGTTTTAAAGATAATTCGACATGATTTGATAGACAAATACCAAAAAATTCACAAAAAATTTTTTAGGATTTTAAAGTGATTTTTCAATTTGCAATAGTTGTGCTGCCAGCAGGTGGCAAAGCAAAGCATGGGATGTCTCTTATTTTTTATGTCTACAGGTCCAAACTCGAGTCATTGATGTTCAAACGTCTATGACTAAAGGGAAAGAGTGGCATGAGCATCACGAACTCATTTGCACAGCCCCGAAGTAGTTTGGGATGATGAAACAGCCCGTTGGTCATACCACTCAAGGTTTTAACTCAAAAACAAGGCACAAACATTTCGGGAATGAGTGCAAAGCCATTTTTGTTGAAAAATCAAAAGTTTTAAACTTGTTTAACCAAGATTCCAAATCTGGAAAACTTAATTTTCCCCAAGATATTTTTCTAGCTTTAAGGAAAATGCTAAATCCATGCTAATCGTCATTGGTTGAGGTTAACATGCTTAGCTTGGGGGGTTTTTGAAAATTAGTTTTTATCAACCATCAAACATGTATTTTGACAACAAACATACAAAGGGATGGCACATAACTTGAATGGGGATGCTAATTCAACTAATGATCTAGACAAAAAAAAATGTGTTATGCACTTTGACAAGAAAATGTTATGGATGTCGAGAATGACAATGATTCATGCAAGTTAATGTGTAAATGTGCTTGAAATGTGTTAGGCTAATGATTCATACATGGATTAAGAATAACAAGATGCCTAGACATGGTATAAAATGCATGAGTAAGAGATACCAAACTAATAAGGATGAAATGAGGCATTTTGCACATTAAAGCATCCAAATCCTAAACTACCACAACAAAAAAAAAACCACAATAATGCATGATAATCCTAAGAGGGTGATGGAAACATGGAGAGTTCATTAAAATGATAAAGGTGCTGGAAAATAGAAAATGAGAGTGAAAAAATGAGAAGTTATACCAACAAAACTTCATTTCTTGGCCAAACAATTGGAGCAGTAGAGATGGTTGGAATTTCCCTCTTTTCCTTATTATTGATAAGCAAGAAAAAGAGAAAATAATGAGGTTTTGGTTATGGCATGGATGAGGGTGATTTTTTGAATGTGTAATGGTTGAAAGTGAATGTTTTGGGGTGTTTTGGGGTGCTAAGTGAAGAGTACGGGATTTGGATTTCTTTAATGTGTGAATGTGTTTTTGGAAGTGTAAATGAGCTGGAATCTAACCTTTTTTTGCTGGATAGAAGTGGTCCATTTATACCAGCCTTTTGAAGCCAAATTGGAGGTGTTTTTGGCCATTTCTCAAGGGGGACAAGGTGATGTCAGCATGGTGGCTATAGGGTGGCTATAGAAAGCAACTTGCTGCCAATGTGATGTGCATAGGGTGGCTGGATTAAATGCTGAAATGCTTTTCCAGCAAATATGGTGGTTGATGGTGATATTTGTTAACAAGCTAAGGAGTAGGGTGATCATGTGATGTTGACCCCTTTTTTGATCCAATTTAGACTTTAAAAAGGTGTTATGATTAATTCAAAAGTCTAAATTCGTAATCTGATGTGTGTTTTAATCCTTCCTTATGCAAAGAAACGAGTTAAAATTGAGTTTTGGATCAATGGTGGATGAGTAAAAAATGCTCGGACCGTGAAAATGGCCTGTATGTATCGATACATTGCATAATGTATCGATACATTTGGTCTAAAAACCTTGTGTGTATCGATACAATGAACAGTGTATCGATACTATGAATCATTGTATCGATACTATGAAACACTGTATCAATACATTCCTTTACAGAATGCATGCTTTGGTCCTGGCATGGTTTAGTATCGATACATGAGGTCCTGTATCAATTCAGAGGCTTATGTATCGATACATCTACATGTTGTATCAATACAAATGGGGACACTTCAAATTTTTGGTGCGTTGGAGCATTATATTGATACATGAGAACCTTGTATCAATACATTCAAGTAAAATTATGAATTTTCTCACATCTTTTGTCCCCGGATACCTTGGAATACGTCATTTGATGCCACATCTTCGCATTTACCTTTGATATGATCCCTAGGCCTTCTTGACATCCTCAAAATTCTTTTTTGCCGAGCGACAACTCATCGCCCCTTCTTACGTCCATACTCCAGATTGCTAAAAAATAGCTCGAACAAAATGAGGTGTCTACACCCCAACTCAAGAAAAGCAGAAGGTTGATGCATCTCTAAGCACTAGTACCACTCAGGCCCAAGAAAAGAATTTTGAGCCTGAAAAAGTCAAGGAAGCAGTGAACGAAAGAGAAGCCATAGAATTTCTTAAGTTCATCAAGCACAGTGAATACTGCATTGTGGATCAATTAAGCAAACAACTTGCCAAGATTTCTGTGCTATCTCTGCTTTTTAATTCAGAGGTTCACCGAAATGCATTACTAAAGGTGCTAAACGAAGTATATGTGCCCCCAAATGTCTCCATAGAAAAGTTGGATCGGCTAATAAACAACATCATGGCCTATAATTATATCTAATTCACTGATGATGAGATCCCACCCGGAGGCAGGGGCAGTTATAAGGCTCTGCATATCACTACCCATTGTAAGGGATGCATTTTGCCTAAAGTACTTATAGACAATGGGTCGGCCCTTAATGCCATGCCTATTACTACATTAAGCAAACTCCCTGTCAATCAGTCTAACATCAAAAGTAGCCACATCATAGTTCAAGCTTTTGATGGAACGTGTCACAGAGTAATTGAAAATATCACAATCCAACTCCATATAGGCCCATGTACATATAAAGTGGACTTTCAAGTTATGGATATTAATCCTTCTTACAACTGCCTATTAGGAAGGCCATGGATACACTCCGCTAGAGCCGTCCCATCCTCTCTCTATCAGAAGCTCAAATTTGTGATCAATGATAAAGTAGTCACCATTAAGGCTGAAGAAGAAATGATCACCACTGCTTTCACCAAGGATATCTATATAGAGCCTAATGAAGAGGCACCGGATTTAGCATTCCAATCCTTCGAGTTCATCAATGCAACATTTGTGGGATAAGGATTGCCAATGGTTGAACCCCACCTTTCAAAGAGTACCCACTCAGGTTTAAAAATGACTATTATCAAAGGTTCCCGTGCTGGAAAAGGGCTTGGCAAGAATCCACAAGGGATGTACCAAGCCCTACAGGTCACCACTTAAGCCAATAAAAGAGGCTTAGGATTTAAGGCCAATGTGAACTCGAGAAAGCAACAAGAAAAGAGGATCTGCAATCGAGAAATGACACGACCATTATGTCAAGAGAGGGAGTGAAAGCCGACAATGTCTTTATCTCTCCATAGATATTTTGTTCAAGTGGTCGAATTGATCCAACCCAATTGGAAGAGCAAAAGGCTAAAGATGTCTTGGTCATCATAAATAGAGCACTTAACAACCTTTATCTCCAAGATACCGAGCCATAAAATTTGTGTCCTTCCCCTAAGACCTGATTTTAATGATAGGGTCATGATGGAAGCCCTTGCACTTTTCCTGTCCCTTTCATGTAATGTCAAGAAATGAAAACCTACCTGCCCTCACCTAAGGGCAGATGGGTGTCCTATGTAAAGGGCATTTTTATCAAACATTATCAATAAAATGACTTTTGCATATATCATTCCATATTGTGTATCACTTTTAAACCTTTTTGTCTCCATTACTTTTTTACCTTCATTTTTATCCAAATCCCTTAGTGGTGTGTGTGCCTTTTGTAATGTTTTTTTCTTTGCCCTTTCAGGTGACCTACGATAGTAACATGGATGTGTCTGATGGGTCTTTAAAGATTGATTTTGAGCAGTCGATTTGCACTAGTGAAGTCGATCCTGAAGAAGATTTCGAAGAAAGCTCCATACCACCAGACCTCTTATGATTAGTTGAGCAAGACAAAAAGCAGATCATGCTCCATAAAAACCCAACAAAAGTAATAAATATGGGTACTCAAGAAGATCAAAAGAAGGTTAAAATCGAAACCTCAATACAGTCGACAACTAAGACCAAGCTGATAGACCTATTCCAGGAATATCGAGATGTATTTGTTTGGTCATACCAAGACATGCCAGGACTGGACACTGATATAGTGGTCCACAAGCTTCCCATTAAGCGTGGATACAAACCAATCCAGCAAAAGTTAAGAAGGATGAAGCAAAAAATGCTTCTCAAAATTAAAGAGGAAGTTAAGAAGCAGTTTGATGCAAGGTTTATTGGAGTAGCCAAATATCCAAAATGGGTTGCCAATATAGTCCCAGTCCCAAAGAAAGATGGCAAAGTACGAATGTGTGTTAATAATCGGGATTTGTATTAAGCTAGTCCCAAGGATAAGTTCCCACTACCCTATATCAACACTTGGGTAGACAACATGGCCAAGAATTCTCTATTCTCTTTCATGGATGGATTCTCAGGCTACAACCAGATCAAAATGGTGCTCGAAGACATAGAGAAAATAACTTTTGTAAATATGTGGGGGACATTTTGCTAAAATGTCATGCCCTTCAGACTCAAAAATGCTGGGGTAACCTATCAGTGGGCCATCGTAGCCCTATTCCATGACATGATGCACAAAGAAATTGAGGTCTACATTGCTGACATGATTGCCAAGTCAACGAAAAAGGATGAGCATGTCACAGACCTTCAGAAGCTTTTTAAATGGCTACGAAAATTTCAACTCAAATTAAATCCTACTAAGTGTACCTTTGGAGTCACTTTAGGTAAGCTTCTAGGCTTTACAGTCAGTGGAAAAGGGATTGAAGTTAACCCAGACAAAGTCAATGCTAGTCAGGATATGCCACCACTTCAAACCCAAACAGAAATAAGAAGCTTTTTAGGGAGACTAAACTACATTGCTAGATTCATATCCCAGCTCACTGATAAATGCGACCCTATCTTTCGGCTCCTTCGCAAACAAAATCCAGGAGAGTGGAATAAGGTATGTCAAGAAGCCTTTGATAAAGTCAAGCATTATCTACCAAGCCCACCAGTGTTGGTGTCGCCGGTACTCAGTTGACCTTCAATCCTTTACTTGGCAGTCTTTGACAAGTCTATGGGTTGTGTATTAGGGTAGTATGATGAGTTAGGAAAGAAAGAACAAGCAATCTACTACTTAAGCAAAAAGTTTACGGAATACGAGTGCAATTACTCCACAGTCAAGAAGTTATGCTATGCCTTAGTGTGGACAGCCAAGAGACTTAGGCAGTACATGCTGTATCACACCACGTGGTTGATTGCAAGGCTCAATCCTATCAAGTATCTATGCGAAGCCCCTGCACTGTCAGAAAGGATAGCCAGATGGCAAGTCTTGCTTTCTGAATATGACATTGCCTATGTTAGTCAAAAGGCCATCAAGGGTAGTGCGATAGCTAACTTTTTGACAAGTCGAGTGGTAGATGACTCTGAACCCTTAAATTTTAACTTCCTAAATGAAGATCTAATGTGCATTTTTGAGAATAAAGACACCTCTAATCAAGATCAATCCTAGAAGATGTATTTTAATGGAGCATCAAATGCTCTAAGACATGGAATTGGGGCAATATTGACATTACCCGATGAGTGTCATTATCCATTCACAGCAAGGCTAAATTTTGACTGCATGAATAATATCGCAGAATATGAATCGTGTGTCATGTCAAGCAGCCATTGAAGGGAATGTTAGGATATTACAAGTGTTTGGTGATTCGACCTTAGTCATCTACCAATTGAAAGGAGAGTGGCAAACTCATGATGCCAAGCTGATGCAGTATGGGAAGCTGATAGCAGAGCTCAAGAAAAAATTTGATGATATTAGTTTTTGACATTTACCTCGAGAAGAGAACCAAATAGCTGATGCTTTGGCTACCTTATCATCCATGTTTAAAGTCAACTAGGAGTTAGACATTGCTCTTATCCAAATGAGCATCTGCACAACTTCGGTTCATTATCATAGCATCGAAAGAGAGAATAATGGCCTACCATGGTACTATGACATCCTTCGTTACATCAAGGATCAGGAATATCCCAAACATGCAACCGAGATTGATAAAAGGACTATCAAAAGGCTGGCTATGGGATTTGTTCTCGATGGATAAATGTTGTAAAAAAGGAGCCACGATCAAGTATTGCTCAGATGCGTTGATACTCCTGAAGCCAAAAAGATCCTAGAAGAAGTTCATGAAGGGATTTGTGGCATGCATGCTAATGGACACCGGATGGCCAAGCAAATCATAAGAGCGGGTTATTACTGGTTGACCCTCAAAAAAGACTGCATCGATTATGCTTGAAAATGCCATAAGTGTCAAATCTATGCTGACAAGATCCATGTCCCTCTGACGCCACTTCACGTCATGACAGTCCCATGGCCTTTCTCCATATAGGGCATGGACATAATCGGGCCAATCACCCCCAAAGCTTCCAATGGGCATCGTTTTATCTTAGTAGCAATTGACTATTTCATTAAGTGGGTGGAGGCTGCCTCGTATGCTAATGTCACTAGATCAATCATTTGTAGGTTTGTCAAGCGAGACATCATCTGTAGATATGGCCTCCCAAACTAAATCATCGTAGACAATGCAAGCAACTTAAATAATAAAATGATGCAAGCAGTCTGCTCACAGTTAAAGATCTAGCATCATAATTCTGTCCCTTATCACCAAAAGATGAATGGGCCAGTCGAGACAACCAACAAAAACATCAAAAGAATAGTTAAAAAAATGGTCGACACTTACAAAGACTGGCATAATAAGCTATTCTTTGCACTTCATGCCTATCAGACCTCAGCTTGCACTTCCATGGGTGCTACTCCATTTTCTCTTGTCTATAGGATGGAAGTTGTATTGCCTATTAAAGTCGAGATCCCTTGTCTCAGAGTCTTAATGGAAACCAAACCTGAAGAAGTCAAATGGGTCAAGAACAAATATGACCAGCTTAACCTCATTGAGGAAAAATGCATGAAGGCCATCTGCCATGGTCAAATGTATCAAAGATGTATGATTAAAGCCCACGACAAAAAAATTTGCCCATGATAATTTCACCCAGGTGAATTGGTATTGAATAAGATCCTCCCAATTCACAAAGACGCACAAGGCAAGTGGACCTCTAATTAGGAAGGATCGTATGTCGTGAAGCAAGCCTTCTCTGAAAGGGCCCTAATCCTATCAGAAATGGACGACAATTTCTTGCCCAACCTAGTCAACTTAGATTTCATCAAGAAATATTACACAAAAAGGGCGAAAACCTAAAAAGTCATCCTTAAAAAAAAAACAAACACAAAAAAAAAACAAAAAGAAAAGAAAAGAAAAGGAGGAAAACAAAAAAGGGTCTAGATGAAAATCCAAGAAGGGCATCTGGGCAACCAACCCAACTATGGTTAAAAACCCGCAAGGGCAACTTGAGAGGATTAATATTGATGGGGCATGAACTGAGAGCATCCATAAGACAATGCAATGCGATCCTAGAGATCTTCCAAAGATCAGCTTATGCTGGGCACATTCATTGTTTAAGAAAGATTCTGAAAAGCACCTAAATAACATCCATGTCATGATTGTCAGAGGCATATTTCGCCTAAAAGATCATCTTTCTTACTACCCTATCAATTGCTTGTCAAATATTATATTGAGTTATGTCTCTTTATTGTCGTGAGTAAATATTGTCTTGATTCTTTTAACCCCTATACAATTCACATTACACTTGTCATCTAACTGATAATGTTTGATAATTAACTAAAATATGCATCAAGGCATCTTGATATTACATCAAAAGGAAAAGAAAAATATAAAGAATTTTACTTACGCCCTGATCATCAAGATCATGCACCTTTCACGTCCAAACACCTGTTCAGCATGACCATACACCAAACCATTTCCTGCTTTCACAAGCCACATCTCAAGAAAAACCATTTTAAGCTAGCCAAAAATCAGCCCATGCATTCTATCAGAATCCTATCAAAACCAGAGACATCAACCTGATCAGGCAAACAGTCTTTGAATTGTTGACAATGCCTTCCAAACTGTCAAGAAGGTGATTGTGCCTCCCAAATTGAGAAACACAGCAGTCCAAATTCTTGAGACTAAATTTTTGGTCATATCCCTAGTGAGTAAGGACAACTTACAATCTGTAGTAGGATTAGGAAATTTTTTGTCTATAGTCATATCAAAGACAAATCGCCATCCCTTTGAGAGTCTGAATGAAGTATAAGGAGAACTATAGCTATCTCCTATATTAGACTTCACATCATGCAATCATGATAGCATTGCACGTCATGCACTCATATTACCATCATACATCATTCTTAAAATATCACTTCTAGCCAGGTTTGCTAAACCTCAAAGGAATTCTTGGTAAGTACTCTAAGCTTCACAAACTAAGTGGCATTCAAGTAAGATCTTTTTCTTCTTATCATCTTATGTCAAAACCCTTTTTAAAGCCCATAAGTCAGTGGCACCTTTTTTAAAGCCCACAAGTCGTGGCACCCTTTTAAAGCCCACAGGTCATGGCACCTTTCTTAAAGCCCACAAGTCATGGCACCCTTCTTAAAGTTCACAAGTCATGGCACCTTTCTTAAAGTTCACAAGTTGTGGCACCTTTTTAAAGTCCATGAGTCAGTGGCACCTGAGTCAAAGCCCACACGAGCTGGTGGCACCCAAATTTAAGTCAAAGCCCACATGAGTTGGTGGCACCCAAGTTTAAGTTAAAGCCTGCATAAGCTGGCAGCATCTGAGTCGAAGGCCACACGAGCTGGTGGCACTTAAGTCTAAGTCAAAGCTCGGACAAGCTGGTGACACATGAGTCAAAGCCCATACAAGCTGGTGGCACCAAGTTTAAGTCAAAGCCTGCATAAACTGGCGGCACCTAAGTCAAAGTTCGCACAGGCTAGTAGCACCCACATCATATCCACGTTACTTTGTACCTACCTAAGGGGGTAAAACCTTAGAAAACCTAACGTCCTAGCGTTCTGGGAAACGTCAGTCCACCCCAAACAAAATAGTGTCTATTTGTCTTTGCCCTGTTCTTGATTCTAAGCAATGATCAAAGAGGGGCAGTTGTAGACACCTTATTTTGTTTAGGCTAATTTTTAGCAATCTAGAGCATAGACGTAAGAAGGGGTGATGATGTGGCACCAAATGACATAGTCCAAGGTATCCAAGGATAAAAGATATGAAAAAATTCATAATTTTACTTGAATGTATTGACACATGGTTCTCATGTATCGATACAATGCTCCAACAAGCCAAATTTTGAAATGTCCCTATTTGTATCGATACAACATGTAGATGTATCGATACATAAGCCTCTGTATCGATACAAGACCTCATGTATCGATACTAGGCCATGCCAGGACCAAAACATGCATTCTGTAAAGAATGTATTGATACATATCGACATGTATCGATACAGTGGTTCATAGTATCGATACAATGATCATTGTATCAATACAATGTTCATCGTATCGATACACACAAGGTTTTGGACCAAATGTATCGATATATTATGCAATGTATTGATACATGCAGGCCATTTTCACAGTCTGGGCATTTTTTACTCATCCACCATTAATCCAAAACTCGATTTTAACTTGTTTCTTTGCATTAGGAAAGATTAAAACACATGCCAAATTATGAATTTAGACTTTTAAATTAATCAAAACATTTTTTTAAGTCTAAATTGGATCAAAAGGGTCAATATCATTTAATCACCCTACACTTCTTTAGTTGTTAGCCAATGTCACCATCAGCTACCATAGTTGTTGGAAAATCATTTCAGCATTTAAACCAACCACCTTATGCCCATCACATTGGTAGCAAACTGCCTCCTATAGCCACCCTATAGCCACCATGCTGACATCACCTTGTCCCCCTTGAGAAATGGCCAAAAACACCTCCAAT
>JBBYHK010029691.1:0-10053 GCA_038382065.1 Adansonia grandidieri | reverse complement strand
TAATTTCCATCATTCATGTTAGTCTTATGTACACATTATATGCCCTAAACCCTTGTCAACATGCTTAGTAACCTATCATTTTTTTGTATTCCTTGGATCCAAAATCAACTGTGTCACGAGTTTCAGTCTGTACTTCTTGGCACTAGCCTATACAAAAGCCAATGCGTTTGTTATCATACAAATAAAACTTTTAATTGCAAGTAAAGAGCGAATCTTATGCCCTGCATAGTCATCCAATTCAATGGTGGAGTGATTCGGCCAGCTTAACCTTGTAAATGCTTGATTAAGAATATGCCATAGTCATTAGAATTGTAATAAAATGCATAAACTAGTTAAGTCTAAACCCTCTATAAAAGCCAACCAAAAAAATGGCCCCAAACTAATGTTATGATAAGCGATTTAAGATTTACTCATTATCTGACTACCACTCTAACTCTACACGTCTTTCCTTGTACTTGTGAACATCATCTATGGTTAAATGAGTCCATGCACACAGCAAAGTGGGTAAAACCCTCTGTTATAAGTGAGAACATGTATCACATCAAAATTACCCTAAACTTTATCCTTAAAGGTATCACCTCAGATGAGGATAGTATAAGTTATGTTTTCTTAAAGATTACCAACTGTCTGGGGAATTGCACTCCCTAAATGCAACCTTTTAGAATCAATAATTTCTATCTCGAAAGGCATCGTATTAATGCAGTATGCAACCCAATGATTGTTTGCACATAATGGCAATCATATCTAACAAATAAATAAAGTATTAAAAACCAATCATAATTATTTTAGCTTATATGTATAATTGATACATACCAATTGAGCTCTTGTTGTTTTAGCATTATACGATTCAACTGCTAGAAAATTAGCAAAATGAGTAGCGACATCATTTAGGGCTATCTTTCGTCTAGGATTGTAATGCAGTATTGCACTCTACATAAAAGGTCATTGCATATTAACATCTACTTATTAAAAGAACAAACATTCAATGAAATGTCTCCATTATGATGTATATGTCACTAGAAAATGTAATTCATATAGCTAATTATGAGGTCAAAACAACCCAACGCAGCTTTGATTTCTTACCTACGCGCACTTTCTTTGCATTAATCACATGAACATACATCTCCACTACTTGAAATATATGTACATAAACAAATTGTTATGTTGATCATGAGAATGTATCGGTTCATGTAATACGATATGTACAAAAGATTAGTTTAAGATACTATGCTACTAACCTAATTGGATTTGGCTAAAGATAACATCTTCATCCTTGTTACATCCCAACCATGCATTTTGCAAAGAGTTTCCTCACAATAAAGGCAAACAAAATGGATTGTTCAGTGTGATGGACACATTAGAATGATTTTAAATGTAACCATGAGTAATATACAATAAATATGCTGAACTCATTCTATAGGTAAATTTTTATCCCATGAATATTTGACCACCATATTTTGAGTTTAGTCAACGAGCAGAGTAGCCAAGTAACCAAATAAAGTGATCAAAGGTTAGCAACAGCCCTAATCGCCCTGCGAATATGTGGAAAACTCTAATCGCACTGACTTTAGCATCACCGTGTATTTCTTCCTTCCCCATATCCAATACTTTATCATTAAAAATTACACCCCCTTTGACACTCTGACATTTGAAGGAAGAGGAGGAACATTTCATGATGAACTACAATAAGTATCGAATTGTGTGAACTAACATGATGGGGAACCTTCATCTCTCTGACGATGGTTGTCACCTCCCTCTGCATCGGCTATTTCATTTTATTTACAACAATAGGCATTCCACTATTTACAATAATGCCATCATATCAAGAAGATTGTTTTTATTCAATCTCGCAATCTCTTAGTTTTACTTCATAATTTGTCAGTTTGTAACTTGATCCATTGCAAAATAAGCTACTACATAAGATTATTTATACCATGCATTAGTTGACAAAGATTGAATTACCAACATATTACACAAAACAACATAAAATATAGCCTTCATTCTTACCGATGTTAATTGTTAATAGCAATCAAAGCTTAGACTTTATGGGCAGAATAAGAAAAAGGAAAATTAAACATACCATCACCTCCAGATCCAGCTGCAAGAATTTTTTTCCCTTGCCATTTTCATCCATCAAAGGTTTAATGTCATTTACAACCTATAAACATAATTACACAATAGTTATGATGACAGCAATTGTAATAACTGAAAATATTCAATTTGTTGTTGTAATGCATAACTATTTAAGTGGTAACCAAAAATAAAAGAAGTTTTAATGATATGACTAAACTTACACGCCCAGAACCATATCCACCTTACTCTTCCTCTAGGTGTAGGCATTTTCTGATGAAATTAACATCCCATCAGCTTATCAGGGGCTTTACATAGGGTATATATCGTTCGGATATGATAACCTTTTCCAAGTAAAGCATCTATAAAATGTTTTCTATATCATATCTCCAATTGAAGCTTACTAAGATAATATAATATATAATAATTAGTCATTTGTAATTTGTGATAATTAGAGAAATAATATGTAGTATGTTCTGTGTTTTTTCCTTTGTACTTCCTAACAACATCAACCAACTGCTTCAACGTAAACCCACCCTAATTGTATGCCTTGATTTCTAGTGAATCAAAGATGATCTTCACCAGCTTCATATTAACCTCTACCCTACTATCTGGCGCTAGGACGGTTTCTATCACATATAATGTATATAGGCTCTTCCAATCATCTAAATTTGTTACACTATATCATAGATCCTCAACATCTTATAACGAATTAAAAGGCCATACCTTACTACACCATGCCTTTATCTCATTGCTCTCATTTACAAATTTTTCTGTAACCTTTATCTACTACAAGGAACGCTAAACACTAGACCAATATCAATATCTCTAATTACAATAACATGGTTAGACCTTCTCAAAGCATTATTTAATGTGTCAAAATGTTTAATCAACCATGTATATAATTGGTAACGCAAAAATTTACTCTTAAAGTCAAAAACCACTCAAAACCTATTTCTTAAACTACATTCTCCTTTTTGTCGTCATCCATAACAACCTCTCTGATTAACCTAACCAACCTACCTGGACTACAATGAGTGCTTTCTTTACAACCGAGCTACAATTTTGTATGATTTCATGTTAATATTACATTAAACCATATGCTATAAGAAAAAAATAATTTTACCTCTGTAATTTTCTTTTTCTTTTTTACACTCTTACAATGGCTTCGATTCATATGTATCTTGGTTTTATGTTAAAACTGTAAATATTATATTGTTATAAATTTGGACAAATGTCTATGTATGTCTATATATTTTAATATATAGAAAACAATAGTTAGCACATATGACGATTTTACCTAATCTCTAAACTCACCATAACCTTCAATATGCAATCAATCTAAGATATGCACACCACTAACCAACCTTAAATCCAACAAATGAGGAATAAATACACTTCAACTTTGTTTTAATTTAGTTATTCTAATCATTGAAAGATTGGAGAAGAAGATAAACATTTGCCAACCAGCACACATACAAGTTTTTAGGAATGTATATATGACTATACAACTTAATGTATAAATAACTATAATCACATGTACATATCAATCAAATAGTCCCTAAATACTTCTAAACTCTTTTACAGAATAATGTCCCATGTAAATTCTTTACTTACTTAAACATAATATATGTATAAACTATGTACATATGACAAAAATGGGATGTACATTGCACAAAACAGAATGTACATGTCTGTATAATTTAATGTATGACTCACAACATAGAACTTACCTTTTACTCCAACCGGATGTACATTTCACAATACATCAATATACATATAAATAAGGTACAGTTGAGGAGATCGTCTACATGACTTTACACTTTAGCTTAATGTACAAACACCTTAAATTGTAAGAATGAAACCTTAATTATAGCCATATCATAATGCACAACTTAAAAATCAAACAAAACATCTCCATAAAAATGATAAAACTTTATCAGATGTCATATAAAGCTGCATCAAATAATCATACGACAAACATTGACAACACCCTTTTAAAATTAAAACACTTCGCCATCGATACATGCTTATTGTCAAAATCTCAATCCTAATTCACTACCAATTAATAGTACATTCTATACTAAAAGTCATTCCTTAAACATTTATACATTAATTAATCTTGCTTGCCTAGTTCAAACAATTGCAGCATCTCTTACCAAGGATGCAACCACAGCTAATAGGTTACAGCATTTAAAGGCAACACTTCTATAGGAATTATATCTGACAACAATAGCTTTATGCATAGAGCAGCACTAACTCCTACAAGGATACATATATCTTCTGTTTCCAATTTTTTTTCAACACAATACACATAAACATATATTGTGGCATTTTTTTCAACATAATCTTACAGAACATTTACCTAACTCCTACAATTATAAATTCTTTTTATAACTAACCCTAAACAGATTATGACTAACAAGAGAACATAATTTTATTCCTATTAATTCAATTTAACATTCAAAAGTACCAACATCATACCTTAATTTCCTTGGAATATGGCTTTCTCCGAAATTATGGAATCGGAAACACCAAAATCTACACTAACAAAGAAAATTGAGATTAATCAACACAAAGAAGAATATGAGGATAGAAAACTTGCATAAATCAAGTCATAATGAGAGATGAACTAGATGAAACAGTGCGGGTTCTTTCAAATAGAGTTGGAATAAGGTCGGTGATGGAAAGTTATAAGTAATCAACAATAATTCATTGTTGATATTGATAAGGGAGGAAATTTTGTAGAGGAGCTGGTTCTCAACGATTTCAATTGGTAGCTTTGTCGAAGGAGAAGGAAATTTGGGGATGAAAATTTGGTTGTCATTAAAGGTATAATGGTAACTTTCATTTTCTTATATTATTTTTTATGATTGGTATTTTCTTTTATTTGATAATTTTTTGCATTTAACCTTTTTTTCTTTATTTTCGATACATTGCCTGTTTTTGGAATTCTCTCAAATTTTGAAAAAATGTTTTCTAATATACACTTACCCACTAATTGAATTAAGGTAAATAAAGAGAGAATAAAGTAAAATAAAAATATTTCTTTCAATAATTTAGATAATTTTTATTTAAAAATGAGGGAATTAAATATTTTTATTTTTAAAAAATGTTTGATTTTTTATAAATTTTAATTTAAAGTAAATTTAAAAAAATACATACAAAAGATAATTTTTTTAATTATTATTTATTCAAACATAACATTAAAAAAACAGATAGAGAAAATTTTATAAAATATATAAAAGTAAAGTACAACTATAGATGTGTGGTTGTCATTTGTTAACAATTAGATTTTTTTGAGGGGGGAGGGTTAGGCATGGGGAGAAGGAAAGAAAAAAGAAAGAAAAAAGAGGAACGAGAAAAAAAAAAGGACAAAAGAAAGAGAAAAAGTATATAAATTTGTGTTTTGTGTTTATGTTTTTTAATATTTAAGTTATTATAAAAATATATTATTATAAATTTATATAATTTTTTTCACAATAATAATTCATTTTAAGTATATTTTTATATATTTGTGTAATTTTTCATATTGTTTTTAACTACTTTTTTTGTGTTGTGATTAATTCAATTTCAAAAAATTATGTTTTCAAGTTATGTTATTGTTATATCTCAATTTGTGACATATTTTATATAGTTTGTCATGGTCATTTGATTTAAAAAATTGTTTTAGTAAAATAATCGTATTCACAGGTATTTTTATATTCATGTTCGTGGTTTTTTTAATTTTCAAAATATTATAAATTTTTATAGATTTTTACCAATTAATTATTAGTTATATAATTTTGATATGTACATATATTAATATCATTTTCATGTTTCTTTTATGTCGTGTTATTTCATATTTTAATTCATCTAATATTTTTCATAATTGATCATAATGATAAGATTTTAACTTTGAATTTATTTACATAATATATTAAAATATAAAAAATATTTAAATAATTTAACATAGTGACCTTTAATTTTTATTTTATTTTTAAATAATGTATTTAAAGTCTTTGGACCACAGCAGGATTCGTATCTGACCAGTTGAAGAAAAAGTTAAAAAATTTATTCTATTAGTTATTCTTATTTTAAGTTTAACTGATATATTTAAGGGCGCGGTCTACGCATTCATTCCTAAGTCTATTTAGGATTTATACCATCAGTTCGAGAAAAAAAATTATTTTATTTTAAAATGATATCTTTAAGGGATTTAATAATTGTACTAACTCACTTAGGAAAAAGTTTTTTTCTTATTTTTGTCTTTCTAAATTTTTAAAATAATTGGTTCATACGTAGACCCATAAGTTAATTTAAGATTTGTACTCAACCAAAATAGTTATTATAAATTTAATTTCATAATTAACATAATATAGTATGCTATTAATATTGTTGCAATTTAAAAATAAAAATTTAAATAATTATAATTTAATATTATTTAATTTAAAATTATTTGTAAATATAATTAAATCAATTTTTTATAAAAAATAAAAATGCCCAGCGTAAATGAGGTGAAATGTACTATTGAAAAAAATAAATGTAGCAATCAATTAACCTAGTCATACAAAGATGAAAAAACCACTCAAATTCAGATAACCCTTACTCATCCATCTTCGTTATCTAACACTATTGCTACCTCTTTCATTTGCCTCCATATTTTTGAAAATTATTCAAACTTTATTTCTCCTGAAAATGAAGCTTTAAATTTGGATTTTCCTTCACCACTAACATCTTCCCCTAGCTACCATCAATTATTGACCTCTTCATTCGCCTCATCCACCTCACCTCGGTTCTCTCTTTTGAAACTAAAAACCTAAATTTTGTTTTTTTAGGTTAAGTTTTAACACTCGTAATCAAAGATTAATAGGGGTTATTATTTTATTATTTAGGGAAGTAAAAATTGAATGTCTAGGAATGATGAGTAGGTTAAGACTAAGAGAGGGTTTGATTAGGATTACATTACATTACCTAGGGTAAGGTAGGTAATGTAAGATTCTATCATGACATTGCTATGTTTGTTTCAAAAATATTCTCGAATCTCAGTAATGTGTTATTACCTACAATGGCAAGATTCTCTAATATAAGGGATAATGTCATACCCACTTTTTTTCTGAAATTATGTAACATTTCGCTCAAAATACAAAGATTATATCACTTTTATCCCTATTTTAATGATTTTGATTGTTTTACCCTTTAAACTTATATAAATTTACAATGTATAGCGATCAAAATATACAACCTATGTTGCATAAGTTTACCACACCCTACTTTATTTCCCAATCCTCTTTTGTTTTTCATTCAACCCAAATGCTTAAACCCTTGAATATCAGATTTATCCCTTTCTCTCTTTCCTTCAGTCAAAGGTCGAACCCTAAAATTTACAAACTATTATAGAAACCCTATTTTGTCTGGCTCTAATTAACTTTTTTTTCGTTTTAGGGGTTGATTAGAATTTCCTTACTTTGAGTCCTTTCAGATGGGTTATTGGTGATAGTAAGGTCTACTTGAGGTTTTAGAATGTTTCAATAAGCTCAGTTTAATGAAATAAGGCATTTGAGTTTAATTATTCGATTTATAAGGTAAGTGTCAAGTTTGGAAAACCAAGACTCGAGATCTCAAAGATTCTAGTATGTCAAAAATTGATTGACATGTGTCTCTTAAAACGATTAGAGTGGTTTTTGAGGTCATTGAAATAGAAAAAGACTTGTTTTAGAGGTCAAAATCAAATGTCAACAAAAAGTGAAAAGTTGAATGTAAAAGTAACCTTGTTGCTTGGAGTTAGATTTTTAAATTGAAAGAGTTCTAGAGCTCAGATTTCAAAATTGGATAAACCAAAATGAAATTGAATATGGACTTTAGTTCAAAAAAGTGTACTCAAGATTGGGTAACGAAAAAACCTTAGGAAATAAGGTGCCAGGAATTCTCGAAGGCTTAATCCGAGAGGTCTGGGATAGAAAATTACAAATTTGTCAAGGGACGATCATTACGGGATATTTTTATTATGGGAAGGAACATCCAATTGCACTTTTACGTGAACATTTATGATTAATTAGATGTTAAAAAAATTTATACGAGACTAATCTATAAAAATGTTTTGGTTGAAATTCACATGTCTTAAATATGGAAATTGTGCTCATCTATTAAATAGGGGTATAAGAGTCATTTCACTTTAATATTGTTACGGAGGTTAATTATTAGCCTAATCTTACCCTAAGGTAATTAAGGATTAGTTCACTAATAGTTGGCTTATAGATATGGGTGTGTGGCTATTCATTTTCATAATCTTTAAAAGCTTTATATTCATAAAAATAATCTCTAGAATATTTCTCATTTTCTTAATGGGAATAAAGCTTGTTAGGTAACTTTTTTACTTGATCTCTTTATTTTTCAGCTTATAACATGATTTCTTGTTTGCTTAATCCTTGAATAGGCTTGTATGGGATTCAAATAAGCTTGCTTTCATGATCTACTACTTGTGGCCATGATTGATCTTCATGATTTGATGATGCCTTCTTGATTTAAATTGGCTTTTAGTTAGATTTAAAGATATGCATGATTTAATGATTAATTAAAGAAGTAAACTTGAAATTGTGATTGATCAACTAAACCAAGTGTTCGAATAAGGAGATTCTCTAAATCAAGGTTAGAAAGATCTTGGTGTATTGAGCTTAACTGATTTATGGATCCAATAATATTAAGCTGAAATCATGAAGTTTAAATTTGAAATCCTTAGTTCCAAAGTTGAAATCAAATTCAAATAGGCCTAAAAATCTAGAATCCCATTTAGTCACTTAGATTCTTTAAATCGTAGGTTTGACCTAGCTTAGATGATGATAGCATGATAAAATTTTGATAAATCAAGTTAGATTAAGCTTAGACAAACTGAGATTTAGACTTAATTTGATGAAATTGCGAGTCTACATGTTTAGATCTAAACTTAAATGGTTGAAATCTTGAGTTGAGATCATAAACATACTATTGAGTTGTAATCAAGCTTACTTTCTTTGTGTTGATTGTTAATTTATGAGAAATGAGATGAAATTGAATAATAGATGAGCATGCCTTAGCCTTGATAGGTTTGGAGAAGCTAATTTTGGTAGATTAGGTTTATGGTTAATTATTTGGTGTGCCTCTCACTTGTGCCACTCAAGTGAGTGGCATTGATGTGCCTCTCAGTTGTTTAGAATAATCGAATATAAGTAAACGCAACAAAAATGAGTTATTGGCATAACTCTAAAGCTTTTTGTCAATATGGTGTTTAGAGTTCTAGCTTGAGTCATTTAGAGATTTTTGTTGTTCTTTCCTTTTGACATATATAGAATATCTTTAGCCTTGCTAATGGATGTTCGAACATCCAAAAATTGGTTAGAAAACTTTACAATAAGTGTTTGTGATCACATATTGTAATAAAGTCATTGCAGTTTTTCAACATAATAGTCTTTTAAAAAGAAATGTTTTTGTTTATGATGATGGAGGCATCAATTTTTGATAGTACTTTTACAGTAATTCTCAATGAATTAATAGTGTAATAGGCTTTTGAAACATCCAATTTCATGATCGGGTGTGCTCAAAAGAAATTCCGCAACATGAGCTGTTTGAATGGCTTTTTTTAAGCACCTTAGCTATAAAACGAGCAGTTTTTAGTGAGAAGAACTATTTTTTGTAGATTATTCTCATATTTTTTTTATTAAAATAGGATTAATAAGATTTCAAAAAATGTTTGGCTCGTCCAGTGGGTATTCTGGATGAATCAGGAAGAAAATTTAAAAGGTATGCTATTTGGACATGTTGTGCAATGCAGTAACGTCCAATTAAAAAATTCATTTGATGCCAAAATGTTTTTTGGAGATTTTTTTGAGCATTTTTAGGTTAAGTATATTGAGTTAGCTTTCACATGAATATTGTTTTGTGATTTTATCTATTCAGAATAGTTTGGAATAAATTTGGAGATCTTAAAACATCAAAACTATCAAATGAGTTCAGGTTTCTCCGAGTTTA